>CALYLW010000407.1:586146-628646 GCA_944989445.1 Ampullaceana balthica
GCCTCTAATAAGTGTGTTCTAAAAACTTAAAAACTTCCCAAAGTTTAATGGGCATGGGATGAATAAAATACTATTTATACGGCTTTAAAAAACTAAAATAAGGGCCGGTGACCCTATCGGTGTGAGATGTTAAGTTCAAAACAACAGTTTGTTTAAATATGGATCATGATGGATATATTTGTTTGTCAATATTTGAAAAAACATATGTGTGAAATCAAATGGTTACATTTTTTAAAATGTTTACAAAATTGAGATTATGGGCACTAAGCTCCAAAAGATTGAAAAATAAAATTTTAATGCCCTACTTTAATTTAGGCCATCAAGTTTTTTTATTCGAAGTTTTGTTAAACTCCATTTACATAGTATCTAAAGTTTAAACATATTTTATTTAACTCATATAAGGTGAAAAGCTTTATTTGGGCTCACGGCCCATGTAAGTGATAATTTAAGTATTTTTTTTCCCGCATGTAACAATTGTGGGAGGGTACTCAACAACTACCCAAAGTTTCAGGCTTCTACCTACACAGGAAATATGAGAATTGGTGATTTTAATTTTTTTAATAAAGCTTATATAAGGAAAAAACAGCGTTTTGGGCCCCCGGCCCCCAAGAGTGTGAATTTGGCTATTATTATTATAGATATGCAATGTCCCCAGAACTCAAACAATAGATTTGCACTCCTGTGTTGCAAAATGTAAAAATTAAATGTTAAAACTTGATTTTTATCCCCTAAACTTTCAAAAATAATAATAGAGAGAATGAAGTTGATATTTGATACCGAAAAGATTTATTATATTAAACCCAAAAATTAATTTATACATGGAAAAGAGAGGACCAATGGATATGTTTATAAGGAGAATAAATATAAATCCTGTGCATCAAACAAATTCTGACTCTTCTTCGAAATTAGATGATGGAAACATAATTGAAACCGACGCTTCATTAGCGAAACTAATTCGTTCTAGCCTCACTTGAGCCTTCGTATACATATTCCATTCGGTTTTTTACGTAATTTCCCTTTGGAAAAATTACGTTTATATATTTGAAATGTCCGGCTTGTCTGTTCAAGCTTTGAACAGCAACTCCTCCTGAAGCATACCAGATAGAGCAGGGGTCGGGAAACTTTTTGTCTGAGAGAGCCATAAACACCGCATATTTTGAAAAGTAATTCTGTGAGAGAATTGTGTTTAAACTAAAAATTCAAGTAAATGTGTGCATTTTTTAAATTTCAACACTGTACAATAATTATGCCTCTGAATTCTTTTAATAACATTGATATGCTGTTTTTATATGCAATTAATATGTAGATCAAAGGATTCTGAATAAATTTATTAAAAAAATTAGAACACCAATAGAGCCACATCAGGCTCGCAAGCCGTGGTTTCCCGACTCCTGAGATAGAGGGTTCGGGTCTTTTGCAAATATGTTAAGGAGGTCTCAAAAATGTGCACGTGCAAAAAAATAATATCGAAAAGGTTTACTGGATTTCCTGGAATTAAAAAAAATAAATAAAAAAATATCAGTATTTTGTCAATATCTCGCCAACCATAACAGCTATCGAGTTGAAACGCCAAACAATATAGCTAATAATATTTAGAACAATGTTGGAGAAGGAATTTTTGAAAAATCTCTTTTCGTTCAACTCCCGTGATTTTAGCAGCAATTTATAAATAGCAATGAATTGTTTTCTTTACTTTCAGAATTATTGATTTGAAATGACTTTTAATGTAATCTAGAATGACAGTTAATGGGGTTTTCCGCTTTGTGAATGCTAATGTTAGATTATTGCGCGGTGTGCATTATTGTATTGACACATTCTTGGTGTGGGGGGATATGACGTCGTAGAGAAAATATGCGATAGTGACTGTTGGTTGCTGATAGCAAGGAGAGCATTGATATTGTTGTGTGTAGAAGAACTTCTTTGTTAAAGAGTGGAACAGATTAACCATATAGAATATTCTTATCTAGAATGATATAATTAAAAAATCGGAAATTCTTTGTTGGAAATTGCGTTTAAATATTCATTCGAGTTTTTATTACTTGTTAAAGTGTGGATGATACTGGTATCCCAAAACTATTACTTGTTAAAGTGTGGATGATACTGGTATCCCAAAACTCAAGGTGTTAGTATCAGCGATGTTCTATCGACATATTTTAATACGAAGTGAAGACGATAGTAAATGAATCAATGCTTAAAATTAAGAATTAAAATTAAAATTAAACAATCTCTTTAAAATAGTTGTTTGACATAATTTTTATCCAAATATACATAAATAATAAAATGTTATTTTCAACTATATTGGTGTATAAATATGCACCATATTTTGTCATCGAGAAAGTAGTCTATCTAACTTAAATTTTCATTGTCAACTGATGTGCATTACAATTTATTTGCCCATAATCGCTGCACCACAAAGCACTTGTACAAATATATTTTATCAATTGCGTTGTTCTTGGAAAATACAGGCGACAATATAAGAATTGTTAATTTTTTAAAAACTCTTTTGAAATTTAATTAACTCTACTATTTAGGGATACAATGAAATGCAATTGTTACTTATTCCTATAGTTATTTGTTACTTATTCCTATAGTTATTGTTACTTATTCCTATAGTTATTGTTACTTATTCCTATATCTAACACTAAATCCAAAAAATAAATAATAATAATAAAATAATTTTAAAAATGAAAAAAATATATATAAAGAATCTATTTTATGCTATTTTTCGATTGCTAATGTTTTATAAAGATCGGTAACTTGAACTTGAACGTAGTAAAAAAAATCAACATAATTAAAATTGACTTTGTTACTCACATAATCAGAGTCAATCATTGACTTTTAATATCATTTTTAAAAAATCATTGATAAAGATAAGGCCAAGCATTTGACATATTTTTTCTTAAGCAACATTTTAAGAAAACAATTCATATTTCCAATTCTTGACGATAAAGAGAATAGGTGAAGAAAAGTATTTACCGCCCACAACCATCAAGACCAGTGAAGACAAGTCATTATTCCTTTCAAAATTGCTGGATTATATGAAACATGTAACTAACCGAATTCATCCCCGAATGTCTTAGAGCTGTAGGACATGTGGGGGCTCATGCCGCTACCACTTCTGTACAGGGAGATTAGTACACCGGTCACTAGTGCAATGGAAAATCGATTGCCGGTCCACCATACTAAAAATTTTGAGAAGCACTGTTGTAGAAGATGAATGGGGGTCGGCGAAAAGTTCCACGTAACTCTCTGAGCATTCCCCCCCCGCCCTTCAGACCAACTTCTATCCGGTGCCAATGAAATTCAATCCCGGCGCAGACGACCGAGTCTATTTGCATGGCGTGGTTGTAGTAGTACTAGTAGCGACGCCGTACAGGCATATCACATTTCCGCCCTCTTGAGGCTGAAGAGTTTTTGAGTGGAGCGGGGAAAATTGAAGCGAAAAGGAAAGGGTGCCGTGAAATTCCCTCATCAGCTTTGACTAAAACCTTAAAACTTGTTCACGTCTGTGACCTAGTGATCAACAAGTGACGTTGTAACGGCTAAGTCGCCTGGCACACACGGTGTAGAGAAAGGACATCAAAAGTGGGGACAGGGAGACCTGATCTCATTTTAAAAGCGAACTTTTCTTTGAAGACTAAAAGAGTAGCGCCGCCTTTAGACGAAGTCGATATAGGTGTCTGCCATATGGGGTGGAAATTCCCAATTAAATAGAATTTATAAAAAATTGTATTTGTTGCCACTCTCCCCAAATAGGAAAACAGGCACTTAAACAGGGGCCCCACGACTAGTAGAGTCCCCGTGACAAATAACTTATTTTAAAAAAATTTATTTTTCAATTTATATTTCCCGTTCATTTTTCAGTTTATTTCTCAAATGCGTTATGTTTGTGCTTAAATGTTGTTGTTTTTTTTAAATTAAAAAAAGATTCCTGGCGGAGATAAACGTTAAATGTTATCGTGGCCAGCGTTTGCTTCGTAAGAGAAAAGACGCATTTGTAGCGTAATATGCAATTTAATAAATTTTAAATGTTTTGTGCGTGTGTGTGTGTGTGTGTGTGTGTGTGTGTGTGTGTGTGTGTGTGTGTGTGTGTGTGTGTGTGTGTGTGTGTGTGTGTGTGTGTGTGCTATATAGCTCATTAATAAAAAAAAGAAATCCTTTTTCTTTTGATTAATTATTTTTATTTAAAAAATGATTGATCTAAATAATATAATCTTGAAATAAGTAAGTATGAATATCTTTACAAAACAAGTGACAGATATGGATAGCCCTAAGGCCTAAGGGAAAATTACATAAGAAAAATTATATGCATGCATGGATATTTTCCATTGGAATAGACATAAAAAGTGGCTTTTTTTTTAGCGACTTGAATGATAGACCCTAAACTATTTTAAAGCAAATACTTTTTATTGGAAAGTATACTGCCATAAAGGAGAATGTTTGGTCATGGAAAAGTTTAAAAAACAATACTTTAATAAAAAAAAATTTAATTAAAAAAACACCAGGATGAACTTGAACTCTTAATACGGGAAATCGTATGCCGAAAAACAAGAATTTCAGAACACATCTTTTGACTTTTATCAGGGGCAGTCCAGTCTACTCACTTTCGGATTCGGAGGTCAACCTATTCAAATGTGTGAGTCTATGACTCTAGATATGGCGCGGTGCTATAACATTTTCATGGTGTTATGATGTTGTGCTATAGCATTTTCATGGTGTTATGACTTGGTGCTATACCATTACCTTTAAGTGATGCTATGACTTCATTCCATGCCCATACTGTTGTGCTATGCAGGGCCGGATTAAGCGATCTTGGTGCCCTGGGTAACAAACCCACATGGGTGCCTCCTTCTACACCCGGCCTCGATCCTCCACTGATCACTTTTATGTTCAATAATAAGTTAAAAATTAAAAAAAAAGAAAAACAGTTCTTAACACATAATATGTTTGTACTACTATCGCTCATATAAAAACTAACATAAGGTATGTCTGTATTACATTTAATAGTTAATTAATTTTGTAATAGTAATAGACGAAAAAAATGTAACTTTTTTAATAGATGAGAAAACAAGAGAGAGCATACATTTACATTTTAAGTTTATTTTTTCTAGATGTACATGTGGCAAAGTTTTTGAGTACATCATCAAAGTTAATTTTGTTCAACAAGTCTGCCTCAATCATCAGCAGAGATGAGGAATCAAGCCGTTCTTGTTTCATTGCCGCTCTACTTGGATTTTTTTATATGTATCAACTGAGAAAAAGAGCGCTCCGCATGGTTGAAAAGGTCATAACCATTAATGTTAAAAATATGCGCAAGGCGATTTCTATATTTGGAAAAGCACACTCGATGTCTTCTCTAAAAATTACTTTGTATAATTTTGTATGACAGAATTTATTGTTTCCAGATTTTGATGCACGAAATTTTTGGCGAAAATACTGTTGTAGTTCAGTATTGAAAATATTGTTCAGATCTTCAGGATAAACATTTATAATTATTCATTCACAGCACTGAGATGTTCGTGGTCCATCGACCAAACAAGAAAGTCGAACTGATATATCATTATATAACTGTCCTCGTCTACTCATCTCTGTCTCAAGTTTGTCAACAATGGCGTAGAAAGCAGATATACGAAATTTTTCTCTGGCATTCAGAGGCGCCTCACCATCAATGGCCACTGTCTTTCGTTTACGATTACGGGTCCAAGTTGAATTATAATCCAGACTCGATATTTCTTTGCAGCTCCTTCAAATCTTTCAAATTCATTCTTAGATTCATGCAAGTGGTCTGCTAGTGAAGAATACAAATCAGCACACGTTTTCTTTTCAAGTTCACTTGCTCATTTTGTAGAACTTGAATGACAATGTGAAAATGTTGTAACACTTATTCCAATAAATAGATGTAAAAACAAAGTTTTTGACTATAAATCCCTTATATACGAGACATAACTAAAAGTAGTGATTATGTTTAAACGCGACATTTACAGACTGAAACATTATTATCTCCCCTGGTTTTAAAACCTGATGCAGGGATGGCAGGGGGTGTGAACATCGACGGTCGGCGTCAACGCGTGAACTGAACTGGCACGTGAAAGAATTATAAACAAATAGTCGGTTCGGTCGTTCTGATGGTCCGATTAAACTTACAAAGCAAGTTAATATAAGGGATTTAAATAATTAATTAAAATAAATCTAGACATGGAAAAATTCCGCAAAAATTCACAAAAATACAATCACCCAAAATGAACATGTGTGCAATTTTTCAGAATGATTAGATAACGGGAAGGGGTTCAACATTGAGCTATTAAAAATAGTCCGATTAGGGATAGTCCGATTAAACTTACAAAGCAAGTTAATATAAGGGATTTAAAAAGTCAAGCATGATAGCAAATTATAATTCTTGCATCTTCTTTGCAATGTTTTCTGCTTCTCTTCTGATGTCCCCATTCTGTGACTGGTCTTCTTGTAAACATTCTAACGCTTCTATAATCTGGGGATGAGACTTTAGAATTGCTTCAGTTGCAACAGCATGTGCTTCCCATCTGGTATCGAAAAGATATTTTTCAAGCGTTTCATTCACGAGGCATACTTGCAGAATCTTCCATCTGTTGGTTGAAGCTAAGAAAAGATTATAGAGCAGTTGCACTTGTATGGAATAAACTTACAGCCTCTAAACAAGGCTCAACAGCACTTCTGCCTACCAGATTTAGTGAATAATGGGCAGCACATAGTACGTAGATAGTAAACTCATTTTCCTATATAATTTTTTTGAAGCATGACCTTGTAGCACTCAGACATATTAGCTGCGTTATCTTAGGACTGACCTCTGCATTTTGAAAAATCAATATTACAAACGTCACGTAAGTACTGCAAAACTTTCTGAGCCATACCTTCACCTGTTTGGCATTGCAGCTCAAAGAAAGCAAAAAAGCGCTCAATGGGCTCTCCTTCTACCACATATCGAAGAACAACGCTTAACTGATCTATATGTGAAATATCGGGTGTTGAGTCTACTGACAAGCTAAAATAACCTGAAACCTTTATTTCATCTACAATTATGTAATGGACTTTTTGGGACATAATTTCAATCAGTTCTTCACATATAGTTTTGGATAAATAAGGATTTCCTTTTCCACAATTTCCATATTTCGCAATGTGTGATACTAAAAAATGGATCAAACTGACTGACTAGCTCCAGCAACCCTGGATAATTTCCATTTTGTGAAGATCCACATTTTTCATTTATCCCTCTAAAAGCCAGACCGCGCTCAGCATATAGTACAACGAACCGTAACTGCTCGACTCAAAACATGCGCCCAGTAACTGATCTCTTCATTTATTTGCTCTTTTACCTTTTAAAACAGAGCCAATCCTTGTCGACGAGCTAGGTATAATAACATGCAGTTTTTATGAGTAGCGCTTAGTTCATGATTTTCAACTTACGTATAGCACAAATATATCATAGGAAAGTTTAAGAAATGGCACACAAAAAAACTAGAAAAAAAAGCTAAATATCTGTGTGGGACTTCTCAGGGCGTCAGACCAGGTTTAAATAAAGTTAGATTCAATATTATATTTGCGATATGCTAATGTCATGTCGATTACGTGGGAATACCAGGACAATATACACCTTTTTCTTGAGGACTTGTGGTGCCCTCCAAACGCTTCGTGCCCTAGGCACGTGCCTTGTTTGCCTTGAGGACTTGTGGTGCCCTCCAAACGCTTCGTGCCCCAGGCACGTGCCTTGTTTTTGCCTTGAGGACTTGTGGTGCCCTCCAAACGCTTGGTGCCCTATTCGCGTGCCTTGTTTGCCTTGAGGACTTGTGGTGCCCTCCAAACGCTTCGTGCCCTAGGCACGTGCCTTATTTGCCTTGAGGACTTGTGGTGCCCTCCAAACGCTTGGTGCCCCAGGCACGTGCCTTGTTTGCCTTGAGGACTTGTGGTGCCCTCCAAACGCTTGGTGCCCTATTCGCGTGCCTTGTTTGCCTTGAGGACTTGTGGTGCCCTCCAAACGCTTCGTGCCCTAGGCACGTGCCTTGTTTGCCTTGAGGACTTGTGGTGCCCTCCTAACGCTTGGTGCCCTCCTAACGCTTGGTGCCCTAGGCAAGTGGCTTGTTTGCCTAATGGTTAATCCAGGCCTGGTGCTATGACAGTTTGACAGAAGGAGCTGACCTTGACAGACTTGACTTGTTGGAGGAATACATGAATAGCTTAGAACCTATGACACGCGTGCCACAGTCGGCACGTAGAGCCCCATTACCTGGCATGCAACTGAAATATTACTTCTTTAAATAAACCATTTAAGCTTACAACAATTTTCGGGTTTCATTGGAGTGTTGGCACTTTGCTATAAATAAGTGGGGCTTGGTAGAATTTTGGGTATGCGGCCTTAAAAAGGTTCACTCGCCACCAGTGTCCTAGAAGTTAAGATGCAGTGACTGTTACCTTCTAGATTTTTTTTTGTATTAGTTTAGAAATCATATCTTCTTATCCTATTTTACAGGCGTTCATTCTATACAAAAGATTATTGCCTCTACGCGTATCCGTGGCTTATGTCTAGTCGGCATTTTAATTTGAATTTTGAATGTTACTAGTGTTTTGATTTTCCTGACCTATGTCTACCAGACATAATTGTATTAGATTATTGTTGTGTTGTATTTCCATGTTATAGAATCAACTGCCTTATGAATTATTACTACTTCACCTATTGTTCTTCTATTCTCTTGAGTTTCTAGTTTTAGTGATTTAACTAATGGTGTTACTCTCGTCAATCTAGAATTTTCTCATGTGAGGAATCTGGCCGCTCTTTTTTGATTTTGTTCGAATTGATCTGTTTTCTTTGGTAGACAGGTCCCACACAGAAGATGCATATTCTAATCTATTTATAATATAGGTTTACCAGTGTAAAATAGGAAAACCAACACTTTATCAACATTTAAATCTCTAATAAAAATGCAGGACTAAACACAAACCATAGATAAGCGTAGGACGCAATAATCTTCTGTATAGAAGGAGCGTCTGTAAACAGATAAGATAAGATAAGATAAAATAGCATTTTAGTTTTATTTTCTTATAAGATTTGTTACATTTATTTTTATAAAGTCTAAAATCTAAAGTTTTAAATTCTTTTGAATAATTAATCTCTCATCTTAACTTTTCTGTTACAGACGCGCCTTTTATACAGAAGATTATTGCGTCCAACGCCTATCCATGGTTATGTCTAGCCTTCCATTTTTATTAGAATTTTATATATATATTAGGGATGTTAACGATTATTTTAAACTTAAGAGTTAATTTTTGAAAAATTAGCGCTTATTTAATCGTTAATTTCGATTAAAGTAAATTTTTTTAATTTATTATGTCATAAGTAACACTTATTAAACATTCTTGTTGAAAATCTAAATGACACTGGAATGTCTCCTTTATATGTCATCTTTTAACCAACTACGCAAAAAGTCAAGTGTGTTGACATTATTTTTGATGAGCAGGTCTAATTGACAATATTACCAGCCGAGCTGAACAATCATTCACATGGAACTGAGGTAACCGGTATGCACAAAACGGTCTTGGCAAGGAATGACATTATCGGATATCGGTTTTCATTAACTTTCCACCATTGTTGAGGTTAATGGATTCAGGAACTTTCATCTCCATTTTGTAAAGCAGTAATTCATCAGAAGAGCTGTCGTCATTTTCTGTCTCTGAGTAAGACTCCAGTACTGCCATTAGCTTAATACGCTTTTCATTTCGTTTTTTAAGTAGGTGAAGTGTTAGAACCATGGTAGGCAAACTTTATCAACATTTTGAAAATTCCCGTCATTCAATAGTTTAAAACCAAAACGTTCGTGTAATCGTCAGGAAATTTATTATTTTTCAGCCGCTATTTTTTATATTTTTTTTATAACTATTTGACTTCCAATAATTTGTAAGTGATGGGTCGATTAATCGTAAAAAAATAATTTAATGGTTAATGGTTTAAATTTTGAACGATCAATCGAGAAGTTAATCGTTAATTTTTGCAGCCCATATATATATATATGTATAAAGTGAGGAAGATTCGCAGATTGGTGAAGACTATAAACTGTTCATCAATGACATGACGCTGCCATTGAAACTGTTCGTCACCAAACTCCACTTTGGGGGGTGGGGGGACGGGAGGCGGCATGCTAGAGAGTGGGGGGTGGGGAGCCGCCCCTCTAGAAATCCTTGGTTTACTCAGCTAATAGGAGCCGTTGTCGTTCTTTGAAACACTTGGATTTTCCCCTCCATCTCACATTTGACTCCTTTCCTTCGTTTTCAACGCCCTCCACCCCCACCCCAAAACCCTTAAAGAGGCTTCACTGCGACGACAGAATCGCGAAAAATCTGGAAGGAAGGAGAGACCCGGGGGGGGGGCGAGTTTGTATAGAAGCGGCTCGTGCTCGACCTGTGCTGACCCTTCGCTCCACCCCATTCTTAGATCGGCCGGTCCCGGGACGTGACGTAAACAAAACCGCGGCGCAAAGGAGGCCGGGATGGCTCTTTTCCTGGACGTGACGCTACGACTGCTGGGCCGACTTACGACCGGGCGATACGTCTGTTCTCGTCCCCTCGACGTTTTGTTTTTGATTTCCCTCCTTCCCATGCTGCCGAGGGATGGAGATTGCTTTCAGATCGAATGTTATTACAGAAGAAAGGGACAGCGCTTAGAAGTCTGCTGGTCCAGGTTCGCATCGAAATAATGAACGACTGTTTCTAATTCTGAGGATCTTCCTTCCCCCCCCCCACCTAACTTTTCTGCTTCTTGGAACACTATAGAGTATAGACTATAGAGATCTTTGCTCCGACTATCTGGTATTAAATTACTGAGTTTTAGCAGAACATGTCAGCAGTACGATCCCCTGAGAGGAATACAATATTAAATATACTGAACAATTATTGGGGTAGAGTTCAAAAATATATTTTTAAAAGATTTTTAAAAAAACGACCTGAAAGTGACAAACGGTCGTAATAACAAAAAAAAAGGTTTCTTTTGCGTTTGAATATTTTTTTGTTATCTATAATACTATACGTAAGCACCGTTCCAACATGAACATAATTTTAAAAACTAATCTCGACCATTCAAGGTTTTCATTACTTATACTTTTCAAATATATGTTCTAGTTCTGCTGTAATAGAAGGACCTAAACACACGATGTTCAGATAAACACTTTGGTTATGGGGCTACAGAAACACTTTCTATGTGCGCGTTGAGTCATAGCAGCACGTAAACGCACTTACCGTTTAAACATCGCTGTGTCTCTGAAGAGAAGAAATGAAATTGCTTTGGAATTGCTCTCACTAATATATTTCACTCTCAGGTTATAACACTTGGCGATTAAAAGAAAATAAAAATAGATTTTTCTATTCTTACGGAGATGATTGGTGGAAGATAAAATTATTTCTATAAATTATAATCACTTTAAGGAAGTCATCTTGTTGAAAGTGGAGCATTGTCAAAACGACAGACAAATCATTACGTCTTCCGATGAGAGCTGGATTTACAGGGCGTTCTCGAATAGAGAGGGGGGAGAGTTATGGGGAGAGGATTAATACAGTAAACTTTTTCAGTTTGGGGGAGCCGCTGGCTCAGGACGTGCCTGTGACGGCCCCCGGAGATCAAGCGAAAGGTTTGTGCAATATGGGTGATGGAAATGTTGAGGCCAAGTCTTGCTCGGAATCTGCTGTGGGGGGGGGGACGTTATTGTTTGTTCGCCGTTTAATCCACTCATATCGTATGGAAGCCGAGCACTAGAAGTTATTAATATCTGAATTGTTTGGGGGGGGGGAGGGGTGGGGTGCGGTGGCTGAGGGAGTCGAGATGGCTCGGGATTGTCTCGTGTTGGAGTCAGAGCTATTCGGAACCAGGGGTTTGGGTGGGGGGCGAAGAAGATGTAGGTCCGGGTACTTTATTTTTCTTTTTTTTTAAAGTGGGAGGTGCCAAAAAGTTCAGTCCTTGCCTCGGTCGTAGATTTTCCTCGGTAGTGGGTGGAGTATATAATTTTGGGGGATCTATTGAGTATATCTATTTACATGTAATAACGGGTGTCTCCTCGTTTCATATATTGAGTATATCTATTTACATGTAATAACGGGGGTCTGCTCGTTTCATATATTGAGTATATCTATTTACATGTAATAACGGGGGTCTGCTCGTTTCATATATTGAGTATATCTATTTACATGTAATAACGGGGGTCTGCTCGTTTCATATATTGAGTATATCTATTTACATGTAATAACGGGGGTCTGCTCGTTTCATATATTGAGTATATCTATTTACATGTAATAACGGGGGTCTGCTCGTTTCATATATTGAGTATATCTATTTACATGTAATAACGGGGGTCTGCTCGTTTCATATATTGAGTATATCTATTTACATGTAATAACGGGGGTCTGCTCGTTTCATATATTGAGTATATCTATTTACATGTAATAACGGGGGTCTGCTCGTTTCATCTATTGAGTATATCTATTTACATGTAATAACGGGGGTCTGCTCGTTTCATATATTTTTTATAATGAAAGTTTAAATTCTGAAGTAAGGAATCAAACAGAGAATGATGCTCGTAAATCATGTGCAGTCAACAAATTCTCAGGTCTACTTCTTATCTTATCTTACCTATTACAGACGCCCCGTCTATACGGAAGATTGTTGCGTCCTACGCTTATCTATGGTTTATGTCTAGTCTTACAATTTTTATTAGAGTTTTAAATGTTGATAGATGCCTCTTAAATATATAGTAATTCTTTCTACAACAAATGTAAAAAATAATAGAAATTTACTATCGTAAGAACTTCTTGGTAATTGAGGAGGTTGGGTCTATAACTTCACACTGAACCTTAGGGTGTAGTGCATGTATATATTTTTATTTTTTATATTTATTATTACTTAATTTATTATTGGCAGTTAGTTGTCGGGGTCATGGTGCGGTTTCTAATTATAAAAAGCGTTTCATCTGTTCTCGTTTTTTGTAATTGTTTACAGGCGTTACATTTAGAATGTTACATCTCACGATTGGTAGGAGTACACCATGTCCAATAGGTGGCCCAGTATTAACTCTCACACTGTCGTTAAGTACTGGATGCATAACTGAACTCATGCGTAGTAGGCATCTCTCCTTTTACTTTAATAAATAACTGCAGTCCTTGTAAATATTTCGCACTAGAAATCATAAAGAATTCAGTCACCAGGAGCTCACAAATACAAATAACCCTTCTATAGGCATCCTCTCGCATGACCGAGCGATTTAATCTTCCTAACGATCTCTCGACTTGTTCTGACTGCTCTATTATAAGCTTAATTGCTTCCCCCGCCCCCTCCCGACTACCCTTTCCCCACACACGCTATATATAGTCATTCCCTCAAGCCCTGACATCTAACCGAGTAGTCATATTTCATAGACATTTGGTAAGGTGAACATATTTCATAGACATTTGGTAAGGTGAACATTTTTCATAGACATTCGGTAAGGTGAACATTTTTCATAGACATTCGGTAATTTGAACACATTTCATAGACATTTGGTAAGGTGAACATATTTCATAGACATTTGGTAAGGTGAACATTTTTCATAGACATTTGGTAAAGTTAACACATTTCATCAACATTCGACAACAATGATTTTCATACCCTTGACAACGAACCTGTTAGAGAGTATCTATAATCATAATACATTTTTAAAAAAAACAACAACTCCGTTTACCTATTTTGCCTTTCTTGCTGGGTGCTCATCCCACAGTTGTTCAACGGTTGCAAGATGAGATTGACGCATGTATGGCAGCGACTGAAAAATATTTGTGATCCTACGGACAATTTGTATACCAGAGGTCGGCAAAATTGGCTTTGCGGTGATATACGTTTATCAGCTACCTTTACTTTGGGCTCAGCTACCTTTACTTTGGGCTCAGCTACCTTTACTTTGGGCTCATCTACCTTTACTTTGGGCTCATCTACCTTTACTTTGGGCTCATCTACCTTTACTTTGGGCTCATCTACCTTTACTTTGGGCTCAGCTACCTTTACTTTGGGCTCATCTACCTTTACATTGGGCTCATCTACCTTTACTTTGGGCTCATCTACCTTTACTTTGGGCTCATCTACCTTTACTTTGGGCTCATCTACCTTTACTTTGGGCTCATCTACCTTTACTTTGGGCTCATCTACCTTTACTTTGGGCTCATCTACCTTTACTTTGGGCTCAGCTACCTTTACTTTGGGCTCATCTACCTTTACATTGGGCTCATCTACCTTTACTTTGGGCTCATCTACCTTTACTTTGGGCTCATCTACCTTTACTTTGGGCTCATCTACCTTTACTTTGGGCTCATCTACCTTTACTTTGGGCTCATCTACCTTTACTTTGGGCTCATCTACCTTTACTTTGGGCTCAGCTACCTTTACTTTGGGCTCATCTACCTTTACATTGGGCTCATCTACCTTTACTTTGGGCTCATCTACCTTTACTTTGGGCTCATCTACCTTTACTTTGGGCTCATCTACCTTTACTTTGGGCTCATCTACCTGAGGAGCGTATTCTAATCGATAGGTAGGCTTTGAGGTTGACAGATTTTTTCCCCTACAACAGATCTGCAATCTGCCCGCTAGGTTGGTACTATTGGGAACTCGACATTGAAGATAGTTCACGAGCCTTTAACTTTAAGACCAAATCATCATTTACTTTGAACATCTCACATTGAAGAATTATTTATCATACACTGAAAGTGTTTGTTTAGGGGAGTAAGTTGTAAGACGATCTAATTAACTAGCACTAATAGTTCCACATGACATGACAACATAATTAAACACCAACCACCCACCTTCAAGCGAATCTGATCGTTGTATAATTTAACAAACCGTCTATGCAGCCTCACTATCACATCGTTCTCCGCTCAGAAATCTCATTTCCGAGAATCCCAGCGACCTACCCGAGAACGTAATTTCATCATGAGCCTCGGTTTGAAGACTTCCGGACCAAATCCTGCGTGCGCATAGTACATTTTAATACTTTCAAACGACGAAGCTAACTGCTGACAGATCGACTTATCCACACACTTGGTAATTAAAATTTCAATCTAATGTTGATTGCTTTCAGTGGATGCTAAAATGTTGATTCAGCTATTTTTTATAAATGTCAGCATCTTCAAATCATGAAATGGAAATGTAGAGTGCATATCGAAATCCGAAAATTTTTGTCGGGTTTGTTGTGGTCCAAAATCATTTTTTAACGGTGATTCTTAAGTTCTTTCGATCTATTACAGGTCATTTGAAACAAACAAATAACTACATACAGTCCCTATGTTTTTTCTAGCAGGATGGTATAAGGGAGGTTACCTCGACAATAATAAATTCATCATTCCTCAGTTTTAAAATTGAATACGTTAGATTTTCACGGAACCCGTGGATAATCTAAAAAAAATATATGAGAATTTAGCTGTGAAATGGCACACGTGAGCCGTACTTATTTTACTCTTCCCGTTTGTAGTCAAGATTTTATTGTCACTAGAGAATTTCAAATATTGATGAAGCGTCATGGAGATAAGAGATCCACCAAGACTTGTGTGCATTTTTTGTGGGACGCGGTGGTCGAGTGACAGCGCGCTCGACTGCACATGGCGTACCGATGGTCACGGGTTCGAATCAAGGCAAGGATTTGTTCCCGGGGCCTAGGGCATCCCTGAGTCACTCAGCTCCGAATGGGTACCTAACACTAGTTTAGGCGGCTGGGCAATGCGTGGAACCCACAAAGCCGTGGCCTGTGAATGCTGCATCACTTGCCAACTGATCATCTGTCATGGTCTGTAGACGAAATTATCTTCTGCATCGAAGGAGCGTCTGTATTGATAAGATAAGATAAAGAGTTGTAGTGTTACGAGGTACTCATTTGTATGTGTAACTTTAAGTCTATCTTTAAAACAACAACAACCCAAGTCACATATCTAATGTACATCATAAATCTCATGCACCTCATAAATCTCATGTACAACGTCTCTCATGATAATGGAGACACGACTGATGGTGAGGACCACAGAGAGATTCATGGGCGTAGGGAAGGGGGGCAAGGGGGGCATTTGCCCCCCCCCCTACATTTGAGAATTTCTTTTCTCATAAAAATGTCATAAAGTTGTTACAATAAAACTGAATTAAATTTTATATTTATGTGACCATCTAGTTTCACATAGCAAAGGAACATTTAGAATACGTTTTCTTTGCTGATTACTTTATCGGAAAAACACTTTATTTTACTTAATTGTTCTTATTGTGTTTCGTACAACATTCACATTATTTAAATCGTTCACAACAAGATTTAGTTTATGTGAACTGCAATGTACAAATGCTGCTTTTGGGTATTTTTTTTCTCGAATTATTGCTTGGACTCCTCCTTCTTTACCTGCCATTGTAGAACATCTGTCGTATCCTTGACCAACAAGCTTTGTCATATCTAATCAAATTTCTAATGAATTAGTAATGATGGTGTTGGTTAAATCTTCAGCTGTTCTATTGACAATTGGAATATATCCAATGAATTCTTCTGTGACCATCATTTTCCCATTTAGTTCTTTGACAAATCTAACACCAAGAGACATCTACTCAATGCCTGAAATGTCAGTGGTCTCGTCGGCAAGTATAAAAAATGCAACTGAATAATTTGCTTCACGAACAATGTCTTCACGCAAAAGAGACACATAAATTTCAATTATAGTGTTTTGCGTAGTTGCTGAGATGCACTCAGCGATTACCCGTCAAAGCGGCCCCAGACAAAACGGCCCCGACATAACGGCCCCGGCCAAAACGGCCCCAGAAAAATTGTTAACATTTTTAAACAAAAACATTAATTATTTTTTTTTGCATTTTAAGCTTTCGTCAACTTTTCCACTCTTAAAAAAAGTGGTAAAATTGTAAAATTATTTCTTGTGGTGTTATTATATTGTTTCTTGTCAGCAAACAAGCGTTATTCGTACCATTTCGCGTAAAGGCTATTAAATTCACTTTTGTTGTGTTATTATTATTGTTTATTGTTAGCTATACCTGACACTGAATAGTCGAGTAAAAGTACGAATATATTTGATTGTAAATTTTACTATTAGTCCAGGGCCGTTTTGTCGGGGCCGTTATGTCGGAGCCCAATTGTCGGGGCCGTTTTGTCCGGGGCCGTTTTGTCGTTGAACCATACTTAGCACTACAAGAACCAATTGACAAACGATTACCAAGAACTTCATCTTCAGATTCAACACGAAACTCTAACAGTTCATACAAATTAGCAGGATTTGATCTGTTCCACGAAGTGCTAAAACATGCATGCAGCAAAATAGGATTGTAGAAATGATGGGACCCAGTTTGTGGCGATTTTCTTGAATTTGTCTTCTAAATGAAGAGTCCAACTGCTCATCTGTAGAAACTGCTTTGGCTTCCAATAAAGCAACTAAAATTGCTTGCATCTTCATGAGAGCCTTCGTGCCATAGTGTGCTTTGCAGGTTGCTACGTGCATTTTCGTTGAAATCTTTATATTTTGTACATGGTTTAATGGCAAATACCCACTGAACTCATAGAATTACTTTTTGCAGAAACAACTCGCAATATTTGCAAAAGGCACCTATTAACATTTTGCGAGTATACAAGCCACGGTGAATAGTCTGATAACTATGCATATCTAAAAACTAAAAACTCTGTTTCCCTCACTGTCAGCTATAAAATCATAATTTTTTATCAAGGGTTCAACAATCACGAATCAGCTGCAATTTCAACTTATTTGAAAGGTCGTATGTCCAGACATACCTTCCAATATCCAATTTAGGAAATGAATAAGTGTCAGCGACAATCAAATTAGGAACAGTTGTTTCAGTTGTGTCTGGCTGTTGAACGTGTACTGTTGTCCTCAATGCCAATGATAAGTCAGATGCTGCAGTCGCCCCCAAAATCTTCTAATAACTGCACTTCGGAATCCCGCGATTGGTCTACTTTTCGATTTTTTTTAAGCCTGTAAAAAAATATTCTGATATCCATCCTTGGTAATCCTGCAGTTTCTACACGTATATTATTTCACAGCAAAATTCCATTTTCTCTTGAGAACTTAAGTTTTTAATTTATTAAATGCATTAATAAATGTTGCATTTTAGCTATTACAGCACTAATTTGTAAGTCGTATTAATTTCTAAGGCTTTTTTCGACCCTTATTGTATACTGAACTTGAATTTAATTGAAAATTGTACCTGTATGGCATTGTCAGTTAAAATTTAAAAAGTTAATTTTTTGCCCTGGAAAAATTCCTAGCGACGCCCATGGAGAGATTATTGTTGATCACAGGCAATAGAGATGAGATGAGATAAGAGATTATTGATTTATAATCATTGAGATATTTAAAATAAATGGCATTAAATGTAGAAATAAACAAACACAAATTATAGAGATGTGACAGAGAGATATGGCCATTTAAATGTTTTATTTAACAAGAAGAGCATAGTCAAGTTTTAAAGACGTGAACTAGAACTATTTTCAAAAGAGTTTTTTAATTTTTTTTCCGAGACAAACGGAAATTCCCCCTTAAGCCAACGCTGGAAAGCCCCATTAAATGGAGGACTGTGAAATTTCAAGCAACAATAATACAAATTTGTCACCTGCGACAAGCAAACACACCAAAAAGAGAAAATTGTCAACACTGGAAATTTTCCTTGGTCTCACTCCCACCTTCCCTTCCACCCCCCAGTAAAACAATATTTGTCTTTGCGCACCTTGTCAGTGGGTTTGTTTCAGAATAATTTCCAGCTCTCATGTGCTTCAGTTGGGGAATTGCCTTATGCATTATGATTTATAAACTTTTAACAAAGTATGGTTTGTATTTTCGGTTTTGAGTTCTGGAATGGTCTTGTGTTTTTCTGTAATAATAATCAAAATAATAATACTGAAAATAATAATACTGAAAATAATAATGATAATAATAGTAGTAGTAGTAGTAATGATAATAATAATAATAATAATAATAATAATAATAAATATAATAATAATAATAATAATAATAATAATAATAATAATAATAATAATAATAATAATAATAAAGACAACAGCAACAACACAGAAAGAAGCAAACAAAAAAACAACTTAACAACAAATTATAATTTATTAGAAAGGCTGCTACGGAAGACATGCTGATTGCGGCTACCATTACAAGAAAGGTTTCTACAGCAATTTCTATAAAAGACCCAAAACATTATGGCCGACTTGCCATTCGTCTTTCAGGGCTCCGTATTCAGCGTCCATTTTTTATAAGTAGAGTCATCATTACATATTATATTATTCACATAAAATATAATATAATATTACTTTATATTAATATTTAATATATTATGTTATATTATATTATGTTATTATTATATCATATCATATTATATTATGTTATATTAATTAAGGTAATATGTGAATTTTTACTATTCAAAGCTGACGTTTTAAAACAAGTAGCACTTGTAAATAATTGCCAATCATTCACCAATTGAAGTGGAAATGGAAAGTATGGTTTGTGTGTGTGTGTGTGTGTGTGTGCTGGGCGGGGGTGGGGGTGGGTAATTAGGGTTAGTGCTGCCTGGGATAGTCGAGGTTTTGTAAAAAGTAACTAATCGCTAAGGATTGGAGAACATGCTATTCCTTCATGTACAGGAAAATTATTAAAAATATAATCGGGATGGTTTGGACCACACCTTCCTCACAATTTTCCTCGGGGAGGAGAGCCGACCATTACATTTTTTGTTATTAGACTACAATAATAAATAAGTTTAGTGTTGTCTCTGTGAATGCCATTCAAATCAATAATAAATAAGTTTAGTGTTGTCTCTGTGAATGCCATTCAAATCAATAATAAATAAGTTTAGTGTTGTCTCTGTGAATGCCATTCAAATCAATAATAAATAAGTTTAGTGTTGTCTCTGTGAATGCCATTCAAATCAATAATAAATAAGTTTAGTGTTGTCTCTGTGAATGCCATTCAAATCAATAATAAATAAGTTTAGTGTTGTCTCTGTGAATGCCATTCAAATCAATAATAAATAAGTTTAGTGTTGTCTCTGTGAATGCCATTCAGATCCAAGGAGAATGCAATGTTAAATACTCTGAAGGTAGCTCCAAATAATCTAACGCCACGTGCGTTAGAAGTGCTTGAAGACGAGAAACAGTTCTGGTCCTTTTGACGCCTTGGGTCTGAAGGTTACACCCCCCCCCCTCAGTGTACCAGAGTCGACGGTGAAAACTCACGTCATCACAGGGGTGTTAACTCTGCCATATATTTGACGAACACAAAATCGCAGTGTACCGTCATCTCCCCCTGCACGAATGGTCAGACGTGACCTCATTATGACAACTCCACGAGACAACTCAACTCTAAAATATCTCAGCATTTCTCCCCAAACTTGCAGACGTACGTCGAATCCTTTCGATTTAATGACGTCATTGTTGCAATCATCAATTTTCTTACTACCATGTAGCAGTCCTTAATACTGAAAAATTAATAAATTTTTTCACGCTTTTATTTAAGTCAATAAAGTAATGGGGGTGAGACTGCAATCAGGCTTTTAAAAAGGTAAATGCATAAAATAAAACAGGGTATTAGTAGGCCTGACAGGACGTAACACAACAGCGAACGTTTCGGCAAAGAGCCTTCTTCAACGGACAAATAGTACACAAATGAAACGAATAAAACGAAATAATAGAAAAAAACACTTAGCTGCGGTGAAATCCAAGTAGTCCAGTAGAGAAGATCTACTGGACTACTTGGATTTCACCGCAGCTAAGTGTTTTTTTCTATTATTTCGTTTTATTCGTTTCATTTGTGTACTATTTGTCCGTTGAAGAAGGCTCTTTGCCGAAACGTTCGCTGTTGTGTTACGTCCTGTCAGGCCTACTAATACCCTGTTTTATTTTATGCATTTACCTTTTTATTTAAGTCACACTGTTTGTATGTTGTATCCATCGATCCATCCATCCTTCCTTCAAATCTTGTAACGTAAAATTAAACCACTTCTGATGGTCCTAGAGATCTCAAAATTTTACCACATCGTGGATGACAATGCATTGTATCAAAATTTCAGATCGATCGAATGTACCGTAATTAAATGAATCAATTTTTAGTTTATATCTATTTATCACTATTTAGAATGTATAGTCGTCTGCTAGAGTTGACCTCCACGGCTCACTGGTTTCACTCCAGCCATCGTTTTCTAAATTCCCGTGTTTACATCAAAGGCAGGGGAGATCAGCGCGTTTCAGTCTGTAAATGTTTGTAAATAAACGCGTGTCCTTATACAAAAAAAAGATTTTTTTTACATTTTACTTATTTAATTTCTATTTATCAATAGCAAGTGAAATTTTCCACGTGTGAACTATATTTTTTTACCGCGCCCTTCCACGGAAATTCAGTGCGTTTCTTATCTTATCTTATCTTATCTTATCTTATCTTATCAAGACGCTCCTTCTATGCAGAAGATAATTGCGTCCACAGACCATGACAGATGATCTGTTGGCAAGTGATGCAGCGTTCACAGGCTTTGACATGGATTCGAACCCACAACCAACGGCACGCCAGTCGAGCGCGCTGCCCCTCGACCACCGCGTTTAGTTGAAAGTTCTGGCCCTAAATATGATGAAATAAAAGTTTCACCATAGTTAGGTTTGGGTGGTAAATGATTTTTTTTTAAATAGAAAAACATCAACGAAAGTGATTTGAAAACAATTGTATTAAGGTAAAGTAATTTTTTAGAATTTTATTTAGCGTTTACCCCTTCCCGCTTTCCCCAACTGCACACATTATTTATAACTATACGGAAATGTAAATTTCCACCCCACCATATTATACGGCATATTTGTTACATCAACAATATTGAAATTTCGCACAATAAAGGAGAATGTTACGCGCATCGAAAAGTTATATTTTTACGCATCCAAACGCCCTGGGGTTATATTATTACGCACCAAACAAACTTGAGTTAAATTTTAACGCAGCACACTCGCATTGCAGTTATTCATAGAGCGCCCCAGAGGAGTCAGTCAGTGATGAGGATGATTATCCATATATATAATTTGCTATGTATTTTCGTTCCTTCGTAACGCTATGTAGTCAGGCAATAAAAGATTTTAGAAAGCGCACCGCTAAAAAAAAAGCCTTGAAAAAAATTACTTCACCAAAAAATAACTCTTTTCGAACGTCCGCATAAAATTGTTCAATATGGAAATGAGAATATATATAAAGAATGTTGTCATTAAGGAATTGTTGAATTAAAATAAATGAAATTTCTGTATTACAATATGTTTTATTCTGCTATGTAATTTTTTTAAATTAATTGATTTCAGCTGAAATGTATTCATTTTGAAAAATAAAATTCCGTCATTTTTGACGGGTTACACTAGTTATACATAATATTCTATTGCAATGCCTGTTGTTAAACAATAATATACATTTATGTACAAGGTGCGGAGCTTTGAATTTGACGGAATCGGGGAAAAGGAAATTAAGAAAATATAAAGAATGTTTAACAGCTTTATAAAATAAATTTATAGGTGAAAATGGGTTGATGGGTGGGATGGTAGACAAAAATATATGTATACAAAAAAATTATGATGAAAAAAATTGCAATAAATCTATGTTTAAAATTTTTTTTAAAAATAATAAATTCTAAATAAAACAATTAATTAAATTCATTTTTATTAAATTATATTTAAAAAGCCTTTTTATCTTTTACTAACAGGGACGCACTTAAAAAAAGACAATAATGAATAGAAAGATAGAAAGACTGAGCACTCATAAAAGTCAAGGGAAATGATATGATGGACGACGAAAGTTAAATTTATTTGTTTCAATTTTACAAAAATAAATTTTGCACAGACTTTCTTTGCGTATTGCATAATAAAAAAATATGTAATTTTTAAAAGCATTTATACCTCTTATTTTTATTGCGTTTTTAACACTGCTTAACAATTATTATATACATAACCCCCTTTCCAGTCCATGACGGACTATGGGGCGTGTGAAGTAGCGTTCACAAGTTTTATTTAGCCAGCACCGAGAATAGAACCCGTGACTCTCTTTTATCTCCGTTCGACAGTCCAGCGCGCTACCGCTAGACTAACGAGGTCCTTCTGCTTTACAATAGAATGCCAAAAATGGGGTGTCCATGGGAGGGGTAGCACCTCTGGATGGGGAGCAGTCGTACTCCTCCTGGGGTAATTCGCCACCTTTGGTCCCCACCTGGCACTCTGCTCTCACCTGTGGCTCCAAGTAGCTGTAGCATGCACAGCGGCCACACCCCGGTAAATGGTGTCGACTGACCGGCTAAACCAGGTGAGGGTAAACCGATGGGATACAAACCTCGGTGAAGTGGGATTTGTCTACCCAGCATGTGAAGACTGGTTTTCGGCTGCCTGCGCGCTGGTTCTTCTATGAGTCAACGGGCAAAAGGCGATACACAGCAATGCATTGTGGAGTGCTAAGAGCATGACGAGACACATAGGACGTCCTGGTCATCCACTGCACCCAACCCCATTCCCAGCTGTCTCGGCAACGTCTTGCTGCTGGATCAGATGGTTTTGGGCGAGAGAGTGAGGTCGACTTGTTGCGCGAATCTTCCTCACTTTAAACAAAGTCACAGCGCAGGTCACTATCATCATCATCATCGATGCCAAAATTAAAGAATTGACGTGACCTTGAAAAAAATCAGATTTTAATCTATTATATTTTTCTTGTTTTTGTTTTTTGTAATCATTCAGGTGTCATGAGTTACCCTGGGATTGTAGTCATTCAGGTGTCATGAGGTACCCTGGGATTGTAGTCATTCAGGTGTCCTGAGGTACCCTGGGATTGTAGTCATTCAGGTGTCCTGAGGTACCCTGGGATTGTAGTCATTCAGGTGTCCTGAGGTACCCTGGGATTGTAGTCATTCAGGTGTCATGAGTTACCCTGGGATTGTAGTCATTCAGGTGTCCTGAGGTACCCTGGGATTGTAATCTATAATCATTCAGGTGTCATGAGTTACCCTGGGATTGCGACTTAAAACTGCTGTGGGGGCTGGGAAATAATTGAAGTTCATAGTTAATTGGAGGAAGGCTATAGGCCTAATAGAGATTTATACTTGGATTCTGGACATTTTATCAATTATGTCGCAGACTTCACTTACTCCCCTTGACTCCTAAATCAGAAAAAAATGAATTCTTTTCTTAAATAATTTATTAATACTTATATATATATATATATATATATATATATATATATATATATATATATAATTTAAATCTGTTCAGCTACCTTAGCAACAAAACAACAAAGACCAAAATTTTGGTGTAGACGGTCCCGAGGTCAAGAGTTAGTCAAAAAAAGACAAAACATTTCTTTTCCAAGAACATTATTTTTCCACCGAGGCCCAAAACCCACTGCTGTTGTGGTCACCACTCACTGGCCAGTCGCGATATTTGTGTTTCGCCGCGCCAAACTTGAGGCAAAGCTCCTAGGAGTGGCTGTTACACCCTAGGCGGACGTTCGACTGATGTGTTTTTTAAACACGAGAACTCGGCAGCTCTCGTAAATATTGCGGGTATGAAGTCATCCAATATAGGCTTGACCTTCGTCATTTCTAGGGTGATTAAATTTTTTTAAAATATACCTTTTTACTGAAACTTTTTAAAAATTAATTTTGAAACTTCCAGGGTGGTTAGAAAACTCCAATCTTTAATATCAAGGCTTACAATTTTGATCAGTTTGTTGATTACATGTACTCTCACGTAAGATTCATACAAAAATAGTTTATTTACATAAAATTAAACCTCGTGATTTCGTGTTTCAATAAACATAAAGTTACAGATTAGCTAACTTTTCCTTGTGACCTAACAAAGTCGCATTCATGATTTTCAAGAAGTGGCAAAATTGAAATATAAAGATAATGTTTATCTATAAATCTATGTACACAATGCTAATAATAAAAGTGGACACGTTATGATTTATACTGCATCGATATCAATACCGCCCCCCCCCCACACACACTATCTTTTGAAACCCCAGTGGCTACTTTCTAATGGTTATAAAATCATTTAGAAAACACTAGTTATTAAAGTCTTTTAAATGGGAAATGTTAACGTGTATTGTACACACAATTTAGAACTGTGTACGATGGTGTCCCCAGATGAACACGACACTAATCTAATACAACACTAATCTAATACAACACTAATCTAATACAACACTAATCTAATACAACACTAATCTAATACAACACTAATCTAATACAACACTAATCTAATACAACACTAATCTAATACAACACTAATCTAATTCAACACTAATCTAATACAACACTTTTCTTGTTCCATACGCAGGAACAAGCACAAACATATTCTCCTTCTTCCAGTCTGACATTGGGGCTTGGAGTTGTTTGCCTTTACAAACCAGGAAAATAAACACACAATGGACAGTCAAAACTCTAAAAAATAAAATGCAAGATTAGTCATAATCTATGTATACACGTAGGACGCAAAAAACTTCTGTAAAGAAGGATCATCTGTGATGTATAAGATAAGATAAATTTTAATCATTAAGGGGGCACGGCGGTCGAGTGGCAGCCCGCTCGACTGGCGTACCGATGGTCACGGGTTCGAATCCATGTTCCCGGGGCCTAGGGCGTCACTGAGTCACCCAGCCATGGCCTGTGAACGCTGCATCACTTGCCAACAGATCATCCGTCATGGTCTGTGGACGCATTTATCTTTTGCATAGAAGGAGCGTCTGTATAGATAAGATAAGATTTAGGCTGTACAAACGTAATAATATAATCTAAAATGATTTTGTGCTGGTTTGATTTGAATGTATATGGCCCAAAATATTTGGGATTTTATTGATTTTAGTTGAGGCAAAGTTATGAATGATATTCATGGAGGCTCTTGGGTGTAGCACTCTGGGTGATTGGGGGAATCGTTTTGTGGCACTTTGATATGCCCGATTGTTGGTGCAGGAAGTAGCGCACTGGGTAGCATGTGGGATAGAACAAAGTGTAGAAGATTAGGTAGCATTTTGGGTTTTTTAAAAAACGAGCATCAAATTGAATTGTGCGGCATATTTGGAATCCCATGAGGTAGCATAATTTGTATCATGCTGGGTAGCATGTTGGGTAGAACATTGAGTATCATTATGGGTAGCGCATTTTGTATCATAATTGGCATCAAAATTTATACCAAGTACAAAGTAACACTTCCATAGGTCTGGACTTTGTATTAGGGAAGCTACTGCATTCAGCCTACGAAACACCAAACTGTGATTATAGCACGTGAAAAGAGAACAATGTTTAAAAAAGAAATGTTTAGCTCCAAAGCTAAATCTCTTAAAGAGAAAAAAACAACGTCTGTAAGACTATTTAAAAAAAAAGTTATTCTTGATGTTACGAAAAATGTTTTCATAACTTCATCAAATTGATTCTTTTAGGACAAATCCCATTCCGTGTTGTACAAACTTCATATTTTTTGGCACCTTCAGATCCCGTTATGCGGATTGGATAACACAGGACCCACTAAAAATAAAAATAATAAGCCCTGGGGTGCGGGAGGTGTACTGTCCATATCCACCCCCACCAAATCCTTACACACATCCCATCCCAAGAAGAGACAAGACACCGTCACTCACCCAGCCCGACCCTCCGAATCCACCTTCCTCTTCCCCCCAACTCCCCACCACCCACCGTGGACACGGCCCAGCTGCTGGGGATTATGATCCGAGGATGTGACTCCGGGACATCGGACAGTGTTGTCGGGGGCTCGTCGGCTGGGGATACGTCCCCCTCTGGAAGCGCCGATAAGTGTGGGGACGTGTTTGTGCCCGGTAGGTCTTCTCACCGAGGACGTGTTGGACGCCAGCCGTGGGTATGGTCTAGGTATTAGAGACGTGTTGCCGTGCCGGTGTGGATGTCGCAACTACGTGTCCAAACATTCGATAATGCGCGTTAGTTCTTTAGTCCGAGTGTTTTCTTTTTTTTTAAACATTGGCAACAGAAATAAAAATAAATATTGCGTGATTTTAAAGTTACTGAGCGAATAGAAAAAAAAAGAAGCTCGTGTTGGTGGCAATAATAAAAAAAGTCACTTAGGTGAGGTAGTAATTGTGGTTCTATAGTAACGTAGTTCACGGTTGTCAAAGATGCACATTTCGACTTATTTACTTTGGTGAATGGCGAAAACAGAATGTAAAAGAGGATTACATGCGAACAAACTCGGCTAACATTATAATTATACAAGAGTAGTTGCCGTCATTTAAGCTCCAAGAAATGAAAATTACATTACGTAACATTAATCAAATCGAACTTGATATTAGCCAAGAAAAAAAGAATTAAAAATGAAAATAAAAATAAAATACATTTTTGAATAATAAATTAATTTCTTACATGGAATAGCGTCCAGCTTGACAATATTGGTCTTGCATTTTGATTTTTTAAACCTTAAAATGATGCGCAATATTAAAATGCATTTACTATAATTATTATGTCAAGCTGTTATTGCAATTTTATTTAAAAATTGGTTTTTATTTCTATTATGTTTACCATTTTAAATGTACTATATTCTCATATAAGCTCATCAGATCAAACATTTTATGTCTGTTCTCATTCCTCGCAGCGCTCTTCGTAATTCGCTGAATTTGGAAGATCGAGATAACCGATTAGAGTGACAGCACGAATTATGATTGATTTATGTGTTGGTCTTTTAAATATTTAAGGATTTATTTAATACGAAAAATTCATTTGCTAATGACTCAGATAAATGATTTTTGTTAGTCCATCAAGTGTTTAGTTTTAACTGAAATCGTTGATAAATAACTGAAATCGTTGATAAATAACTGAAATCGTTGATAAATAACTGAAATCATTGATAAATAACTGAAATCGTTGATAAATAACTGAAATCGTTGATAAATAACTGAAATCGTTGATAAATATCTGAAATCGTTGATAAATAACTGAAGTCGTTGATAAATAACTGAAATCGTTGATCAAAGATTCGCAACTGGGCATTAAAGTGGTTTCTTTTAATCACGATAATAATAATTAAATTCAAAATTAAAATCTCTCTATGTTTTAATGATCAACTTATTACTGATAGCCCTAAACCATAACATAAATTGTATTAGCCTTTTTACTATTTTCAGGATAAATATATGTTGAACTATATACCTTTAGCTATGTAATATACCTTGAGTCATATTTTAACTTGATGCCCGAAAAAACTTTTGATCTTAAATTCGTCCGACGAAAAAGTTGATAATAAAAATTTTCGTTTATAACATTTAAAGTAATAGACATTGGTTCTGGGTTGACGTAAACAATTTTTGCTACATCGAATGTGTCCGGTAACTTATAACATCGTTTCTTGAATGGTGCAGACCAATGGAGTAATCAAGCAGCCCAAGTATGGACAAGTCAGCTAAGGGGTAAGTTATGTTTAACCCGCTTATGAGACATTTTAAACGTCAAAGGAAACATTGAAAATTTGAATATTAGAGAAAGTTTTAAAAATTGGGAAGCAATACTTAAGAGGCGAGAAATTAGACAAAGGTAGATCGCTGACTTCTATATCAGGACGGTTGAGTGATGAATGCTGTCACTTAAATCATGAATGCTGTCACTTAAATCATGAATGCTGTCACTTAAATCATGAATGCTGTCACTTAAATCATGAATGCTGTCACTTAAATCATGAATGCTGTCACTTAAATCATGAATGCTGTCACTTAAATCATGAATGCTGTCACTTAAATCATGAATGCTGTCACTTAAATCATGAATGCTGTCACTTAAATCGTGAATGCTGTCACTTAAATCATGAATGCTGTCACTTAAATCGTGAATGCTGTCACTTAAATCATAAATGCTGTCACTTAAATCGTGAATGCTGTCACTTAAATCGTGAATGCTGTCACTTAAATCGTGAATGCTGTCACTTAAATCATGAATGCTGTCACTTAAATCATGAATGCTGTCACTTAAATCATGAATGCTGTCACTTAAATCATGAATGCTGTCACTTAAATCATGAATGCTGTCACTTAAATCATAATTTACCAATAAAAAACAAGTTTCTGAGTTTCAATTTCTTTTCCTAGTAAATTTTAAAACTTTCTTTCTACTCATTTCTACTGTTTCATATTTTAAACTGTAATCATGATGAAGCATATTTTAAACTGTAATCATGATGAAGCATATTTTATAAATTCTTTCTTAAATGCCTCACGAATGTCATTTTTAAAAATAGACTCTAAATTGTATGTTAAAAATATATTTATATTAAACATCTGGACGATAAAACAAATACTACTTTAACATGTAAAAACTACAATCCTTCACATTTCAACTCCATCTTCTGTTTAAGCCCAACCTTGCATCTAAAATCTGCCTTTCCTCCCCAATCTGACATCTAAAATCTGCCTTTCCTCCCCAATATGACATCTACAATCTGCCTTTCCTCCCCAATCTGACATCTAAAATCTGCCTTTCCTCCCCAATCTGACATCTAAAATATGCCTTTCCTCCCCAATATGACATCTAAAATCTGCCTTTCCTCCCCAATCTGACATCTAAAATCTGCCTTTCCTCCCCAATCTGACATCTAAAATCTGCCTTTCCTCCCCAATCTGACATCTAAAATCTGCCTTTCCTCCCCAATATGACATCTAAAATCCGCATTTCCTCCCCAATATGACATCTAAAATCCGCCTTTCCTCCCCAATATGACATATAAAATCTGCCTTTTCTCACCAATATGAAATCTAAAAATGATCATTACACTATTATTTAACAAAAAAGTTATTAAAAAAATAAAATATAAATTTTTTAAAAATTAAAACCGTGCTTTTTTAAAAACAATATACTATTATGTAAGTCAATTATTTTTCAAAGAAAATCAGTAACATTAAACATCAAAAATAAATGATTGAAATTATATTCAACCAAACCAAAAAGTAGTTCTCAACCACGAGAAAACAACTAAAAGGGGATAATAATATTTAATAACATTTGTATAACAGTTGAGAAATGAGTAAACACATCGTAAAATTGTAATAACTTCCAGAAATTTCAACGATAAAGATTTCAAGATGATTTTGTGTGTATATAGTGCATTCACCATAATTGAGAAAGTGGTCGATTGCGGGAAATAACATAAGAAAATTTGTTTTTTGTTTTACTTAGTAGAAAATAAAAATAAAATATAATTACTCAGTTTCATTGAAAAAAGATTCATTGAAAGTTGAACGTGCGCGGCGTCAATCAGTTAATTTTTTAAATTAAAAAAAAAGCATCAAATTAGAAATTAAAAGATTTTCTTCAATGGATGAATTTTAAGAAAAATAAAATGGGCTAAATTTTTACTGGAATCCATTGACAGAAACTATAATAAATCACTTATAAACATTTCTATACGCGTAGATTGAACCCAACCCATTTTTTAGTTCGGACCCTAACATTTTAAATAAGTGGATAAGAATAAAATTCTTCAGAAGAAAAATGTAAATATAGTTTGTAACGTAAAGAATGTTGTTGAGCCTTCTCGTCCATGAGGGGCATCTACCGATCATCGTCGGCGTCTGCGATTCCTCCAAGGGCATAGGCCACCTACGAGAGACCTCCAGGCATCTCTATCCTGGGCCAGCTTCTCCAGGATCTTCCATTCATGGCCAATTCTCTTGATGTCTGCCTCCAATTCTCGGCGCCAAGTGTTTCTTGGACGGCCTCTTTTCCGCTTACCCTGTGGGTTCCATTTCAGGGCTTGCTTTGTTGTGTTAGGAGCAGGTTTCCTTAGTGTATGACCAATCCACCTCCACCGCTTCTGGAGAATCTCTTCCTCAATGGGCTTCTGTTTTGTCCGCTGCCACAGTTCCTGGTTGCTGATTTTGTCTGGCCAGTGAATTCTGAGAATCCTTCTTAAACAGTTGTTGATGAAGGACTGGATTCTGGTCAAGTTTACGGCCGTTGTTCTCCATGTCTCGGCTCCATATAGCAGCACAGGTTTTACCATAGCGTTAAAAATCCTTACTTTTAACTTGCTGCCTAAGTTGTTAGAGACCCAAACATTCTTGAGTTGCTGGAAGGCTGCTCTTGCTTTTCCGATCCTTATTTTGACGTCCGCATCTGTACCACCTTGCTTATCTACCACGCTGCCAAGGTAAACAAAACTGTCCACCTCCTCAAGGGCTTCTCCTTCAAGCATAATGGGTGATGTACTGGTGGCATTAACCTTGAGGATTTTACTCTTCCCTTTGTGAATGTTGAGACCCATGCTAGCAGAAGTGGCTGCGACAATGTTTGTTTTCTCCTGCATCTGTTGTTGGGTATGTGCAAGAAGGGCAAGATCATCGGCAAAGTCAAGATCATCCAGTTGATCCCACAAGGTCCATTGGATGCCATTCCTTTTCTGCTGTGTAGATGTTTTCATCACCCAGTCAATGGCTAACAGGAAGAGGAATGGTGACAGCAAGCAACCTTGTCTCACACCAGTCTTCACCTGAAACGCATCTGTCACCTGCTGGCCATGGATAACTCGGCAGTTTATCCCTTCGTACATGTTTCTGATTATATCCGTAATCTTCTGTGGCACCCCGTAATGCCTTAGCAATCTCCACAAGGTTTGCCTGTCAACACTGTCGAAGGCTTTTTCATAGTCAACAAAGTTGACATAGAGCGGTGAGTTCCACTCTAGTGACTGCTCTAGAATGATGCGCAGTGTCGCTATCTGGTCCGTGCAGGATCTGTTGGTGCGAAAGCCAGCTTGTTCGTCCCGCAATAGAGGGTCTACAGCGTTTTTCATCCTGTTAAGTAGTACACGGTTGAAAACCTTTCCTGGGATGGACAGCAGGGTGATCCCTCTGTAGTTCGAGCAGGAGCTTAAGTCTCCCTTCTTTGGGATCTTGATAAGGTATCCCTCTTTCCAATCGGAAGGAACTTGCTCCTCTTCCCATATCTTCATAAACAGAGGGTGCAGCATTTCCACACTGGTTTCCAAGTCCGCCTTCAGTGCCTCTGCTGGGATGCCATCGGGTCCTGCAGCTTTTCCATTTCTGAGTTGTTTAATGGCCCTGCTAATCTCTTCTTTGGTGGGACTATTACAGTCAATTAGTAGGTCATTATCGGCTGGTTGAATATCTGGTGGATTCCTTGGCTCAGGCCTGTTTAGGAGCTCTTCAAAGTGCTCCTTCCATCTCCCTCTCTGTTGCTCCTCACTTGGTATGGTGTTTCCCATTTTGTCCTTTACTGGTCTCTCTACCTTGCTAAATTTCCCTGACAGCGTCTTAATGGTATCAAACAGTTCCCTCATGTTCCCCTGGTGAGCTGCATCCTCTGCTTCTTTAGCAAGTTTATCAACAAATTCCTTCTTGGCCCTCTTGATGCTTTTCTTAACTTCCTTATTTGCATCTGCATACTCCTTCTGGGCCTTGTTTTTCTGTGCTCGGGTGCGGCTGTTATTCACTTCTGCTTTCTTTCTTTTCCTTTCTTCTATTTTACTCAGCGTACCTGCTGTCATCCATTCTTTGTGTGCCTGTTTCCTGTTTCCTAGCACTTCTTGGCATGTTGACTGTACTGTTTCTTTCATGCTTTGCCATTTCCCTTCGGTGGTTTCATCTTCCAGTATTTCTTGTAGGACTTGGAACTTGTTGAATAGTGAGATTTTGAATTCTTCCTTTTTGGCTTGGTCCTTCAGGAGGGAGGTATTATACCGAGTCCTGTATGCTGTTTGCTCGGTATAATGTCTCTTTAGTTTTAATTTCATCCTGGCCACAAGAAGATGGTGATCTGAGGCAACATCAGCTCCCCTCTTAACACGTACGTCTTGGAGAGATCGCCTGAATTTTTTAGAAATACATACATGGTCTATTTGGTTCATCGTTCTCATGTCCGGTGAGACCCATGTAGCTTTGTGAATCCTCTTGTGCTGGAAAATACTCCCCCCTATGACCAGGTCTGCTGCGGCACATAGGTCAGCAAACCTCTCACCATTGTCGTTCATCTCGCCTATCCCTTGCTGTCCCATAACCTCTTCGTACCCTGTGTTGCTATTGCCGATCTTGGCATTAAAGTCTCCCATGAGGACGACGATGTTCCTCCGTGGGCGACCCTGGACTATGGTCATTACTCTATTGTAGAATTCTTCTTTGTCTCCTTCATCACTTTCATTAGTTGGTGCGTAGCATTGTATAACATCTAGGTTGATGCTACGTTTCTTTGTTCGAAAGGTTGCTAAAAGAATTCTAGGTCCATGGGCCTCCCATCCAATGAGTGCTCCTTGCGCTGCCCTTGATAGCATCATAGCAACACCCAGGGTATGTGGGGCATCGTCTTCTTCGTGTCCCGAAAATAACACCATCTCTCCTGAGATTAATCTCTTCTGTCCCCATCCAGTCCATCTTGCTTCACTAATTCCGAGAATGGTGAGCTTATAGTTCCTCATCTCAGCGGCTATTTGTGCAGCTTTACCAGCCTCGTACATGGTGCGGACATTCCAAGCTCCAATGACGGTGGTAGTCCTGGTAGAAATGATGGTTGTCGGCCTAATAGCTTCCAGGTTTTGGCTTTCACTATTAGGCGTCATATTTTCCTCCTCAAGGAATCCATCCTCTCCCAGGACTGAAATGTCTTTTGTTACTCTTTTCGGTGTTTTTGTAACTATGATTTTTTTACATGGCAGGGTTGTTGGCCTTGCGCACAACCACTTGGGGGGTCGCCCCTCACAGCTCAATGGGTAGCTGCCTTTGTTCGGGTTAGGTCCCTAGCCTTTGTGGATCCCTCCACTTCCTACAAGGCAGTAGGGCTGATTTTGGTCCACCCCGGGTATTTTATTTCCCCGGTACCCTCCATATCTGGTGGGCTTTCCCCTATCCGCCGGCTGGGGAGGCGCTCGATAGAAGATCAGCATCTCCCACGAGAACGTAAAGAATGAGGGTGAAAAAAATGCTGCAGAATTTCAGCCTCAAAAACTGAAAAATATGATGAATTAAGGAGATGTAACTTAACAGGTTTAGTTAAGTAAAAGGTTTTCAGGTGTTCTTTCCCTTGGATTATAAACCCTTTGATCAACTTGAACGACAAAACGTCTCAACCCATAAAAAGGGGCCGCTGCTACTGGGATGGGACCTATACATTTTGTGTGTACAGCTGAATGTCATAGCCGTTAATGACACTGGACATAGGTCCTACATGTTGAGTGTGTACAGCTGAATGTCATAGCCGTTAATGACACTGGGCATAGGTCCTACATGTTGAGTGTGTACAGCTGAATGTCATAGCCGTTAATGACACTGGACATAGGACCTACATGTTGAGTGTGTACAGCTGGATATAGGTCATACATGTTGAGTGTGTACAGCTGGACATAGGTCCTACATGTTGAGTGTGTACAGCTGGACATAGGTCCTACATGTTGAGTGTGTACAGCTGGACATAGGTCCTACATGTTGAGTGTGTACAGCTGGACATATGACCTACATGTTGAGTGTGTACAGCTGAATATCATAGCCGTTCATGATTTCTCAAGAATCAAAAGATGAAAACTCAGTTGTGACAAGTTGAGTTACTGGTATTTTAAATGCAAGCAAAACCCATGATAGGATCCACATGGACAATAGACTTGTAAACCATTTGGTACTTTGGCTCCATATGGAATTAACCAAATTTAAAATTTTACCTAACTGCAGAATCTTTTTCCCGTTGTGGTTTTCACTGTAGCTTTAGATACTTCCTCCTTTTCCCTATATCCTGTATCCTTGTTTGTTTTTGTTTTTCCTTTCTTTTTATTTTACATACATTTTTTATGATATAATATTTTTAAAGAATTTAAACATTACTTATGTAAGTACACATTTTATGTTATTGTACTGATGAAGGTATTAGCCGAAACGTCTATAGTTTTGTTAGTTTAAAAATAAAGCTCAAATTTATTGTTCTCATTATACAATTTGTTTGTGTATTTTGTAATTTGAGCCAATACAACAAGACATTTTTAAAGGAAAAAAAGTATTCTCCTTCAATTTTTTTTTATAAAATCGTTCAATGTGTTCTGGAAATTAGAACTCACTGGTAATTATTTTAAAAAATTTTCAAGATGATTTTAAAAAAAAATGGGGGGGGGACGGGGGAGGAGTGGATAGCACTAAGGGATTCCGTGCTTGTGCCCAGGCCCATGGCAAGGAAGGCAGCCGCCTAACACCATCAATACAATAGAACAAAAAAGTCAATTATAGTTATCCATAAAAGTTTAGACTTAGATGCCACAGTTATTTAATGGTGAAATTCAGTCTTCGCCTCAGCTGGAAGATTGTTTTCCATGTATGAACTTGTATGTAACTTGTATGTAACTTGTATGTAACTTTATGTCATAGTATAGCGAATGAGAACGTTAACTATAAAATTTATCAGATATTTGGTATTGGGTGCATTCAGGATAAAAAATGTATTAACTTTTTTAAAAATATCAATCCAATCGCAAACTTTTTTAAAAAAGCTTTGTTTTTATTTTATTTCAGTCGATTTTTATGTCAATAATTTTGTTCCCTCCCCCCACCCCACCCCACGTGTCAACACAATTTTAAACGTTTTGTATTTAAACAATTGCTCTCATCCGGCCCCCAGCCCGAAAATAAGTAGTACAAAAATGATCATCTTTAATGGTTATTAATGATATATATTATAGAAAAGGGGCGGAACAAATTATAATTTGTTCAGTTTTAAAATGTAAATTTATATTCCAGAAGTTATTAAAGAATTATTTAAGCCCAAATAGCACATTTGTCGATATCTTTAGTTTTTCCTTCTGGTTTCAAGCCATATAATATAATCTCTGGAAAAAAAACAACCTGTAAATCAGTCGGATATTTGTCGTTTTTATTTTCTCATGAAAACAAGCGCACATCTCTAAAACAAAGCATTACAACATCAGCATTTTCAATGAGTTAAATAACCGAAACATTTTTTTTTAGTAACTAACTCAAACTGTCCGCTATTTTGTTTACAGTTACAGTTACAGTTAGAAGGAAGCTCAAATCTGACTAATTGCAATTATGTTTATATTACATATACATTAAAATTAACATATATTTTGACAAACATTTGAGGACCGTCACTGTTACTGAATTTATAAGATATTTTCCTTAAACATTATATTAAAGTAATTATTTAGCATTGGCTTCAATTTCTGTTTACCCCCCACCCCCCCCCCTTTTTTTTTACCTACAACTGCCAAACCGGGCATTCGTTTTTATGACGTTATGACGCTAGCCCGGTATACCAGGCATACGATGCGATAGGGTTAAGAGCCTAACACGCGAATAAGCGGGGACGCGAATGGGGAATCGCGAATAGGTGAGGGTATAGTGTACTTCATGGACACCCCCTTTGTCCAAATAAAATTCGTTCTAGTACATTCCAAGGTCCCGTGGACTGAGAACACTAAATATAAATCAACTCCGGAATCTTGTTTAAAAAACAAAACAAAAAAAACACACACACACACACTTGGTTGAGAAACGAAGCTTTAAAAAAAATGATTTCAGTTTTTCTTCTTCCTGAAATGAAATTAGGTTACAGGCATCCTATAGGTTGTGGTTACGCACGGCCTCCCTCCCTTCGGTCAACACATTGATATTGTTTGGGGTAATATGCTTTACTGGTCTGTGGTGTTCGGTGGCTGTATCACCAACACCTCGTCTTGTCGACAAGCCGGGTCAAGTAGGTGAGAAACATTCAACAATCCCGGCACGTCTTGAAACTTCCACCCTCTCTCCCGCCCCCCTTCCCCAATCGCCTGGAACGAATGTATACAAGGAGAAAAAAAAATCAAACCTGTTAATTAGGGCACTCCAACTAAGGTCTTGCATGGACGATGGTAACCGATCTGATGAGTCATCGAGTGCTCCGCCCCTGTTGATAGCCGATAAGCTTTTAATCATTGTGGACAGAGAGCGGAACCTGAGTGTGTTGAATGCCTGCAATGTTTTTCTTCTTCTCCTTCTTACAAACTGAAAACTTACAAAAATAATGCAAATTAAATCTGCTTTTGAAAAGCGGGTCTCAAAAGGGAAGTTTAGCACCTTCAATTTAATGGTGAATGCCTGCCCGCTTTTGTTGTCTGGCACGTGAAATGGGTGTGTCTGAAATATTAACAAAGTGCATACCTTACGTATAAACATTGTGGGATTTTTCTGTTGAAATGTGTGTATTGTGCAGTTGTTAAAAGTTTATGTAAGTGGTCGTTTTTTTACAAATTTACTTGTAAGGTTTTCGTTGCTTCCTACGATATTAAAAATATATATATATATTTTTTTAGTTTGGTCAGATGCAAATTGACTTAAATCAGGCAATAACTGTTCGAAGCTTGTGACATACAAAGTCTTAGCCCACAGTTTTTAGACTTGTCACATTCAATATCTGGTCCATCATTTAAAGCCACGTGACATCCAACATCCGACCCCAAGCAAAATATCTCTAGAGTCGTTATTCTTTAACCAACTCATACACACCGAGAACCCTCGCTTCTAGTTATTTCAAAGACTTTTTCTAAAACTTCAGCAAGGTTTTTATTCTGTTAAAGACGTACCGCAAGATTTTGTAAGATTCGATGCCAGATCTTGTTATAGATGTGAGCAAGATCTTGTTATAGATGTGTAGCAAGATCTTTTTATAGATGTGAATAAAGATCTTTTTATAGATGTGCAGAAAGATATTGTTATAGATGTACCACAAGATCTTATTACAGATGTTACCAAGATCTTGTTATAGATGTGCAAAAAGGTCTTGTTATAGATGTGAACAAGATATTGTTATAGATGTACCACAAGATCTTATTACAGATGTTACCAAGATCTTGTTATAGATGTGCAAAAAGGTCTTGTTATAGATGTGACACAAGATCTTGTTATAGATGTGCAGAAAGATCTTGTTCTACAATGTATTCCCACATCGTTATTATCGCCTGTTCGACGATCCTGTCCAAACACCTTCGAGATCGAAACCACTTCCCTTCTCACGTGACCATCGCAGCGCGTACCCGCTCACACCGCTTCCATTGTGTCTCACATTTACCGGAGTTTCGACTCCCGGTCTAGGTTTACCCGCGGCCGCAGTTTCTTAAATCTCCCCTCTACCCCCACCCAACTTCCCCCAATGTGTTTTTTCGGCTTGACAAATTGACATAGGACCTCTAGCGCCACCTCGGTGGAATGTTGGTGGGGAAGTTCGCACCTATTCCGGTCCTTGCTGTGGGTGTAGCAGGAGACCAGCAGACGAGATCGCTTCATCCCAACACGCGCAGGCGACAGGCGATCTCGTCCAACATCTGCACTCTCCCAGCACGCATTGCGGCCATGTTTGTGGAGAACTTTTGCACTTTAAAAGAAAAAAAAATCATCATAATTTTTTTAAAGACAAAAAATAAAATAGAATAAAACAAACATGAGGTCGAAGACGGAAATTTGAAAAGGAATCGTGCACAGAATCCTTTGATGTTCCATTAATATTTTAGTGGGTTGTTGATCCATTCGTTTTTTAATCACTCAAATGATTTGTAAATTTAAAACAAAAATATATTATTTGCATGTTAAAGATTTTAAAAAATCTTTGCTTGTTTATTCTTTTCCCTGTCGCACTTTTCAATGTTATGTTCAAGGTAATAATTTTTAACATGATGATAATTATAAAAAAGATGATAATTATAAATGAAATCAATATACATAATTTGCAATCTCTGTCACGTCTGCCATGTCTGTCTGTCTGTCCGTGACGCTACTAATTTTAGAAAGCAGCGCACCAAATTACTGCACCAAAAATAACACTTTTCAAACGTTCCGCATAAAATTGTTCAATATGATAATAAATATATCAAATAAAAATAAATAAAATTTCTGTATTACATTATTTATTACGAGCAACAAAACCCGTCCAAGGACGTTCCTCCACCGTTCGGTGGCATGTTGTAATTCCCCTCCAACAGCCGCCTCGACCGGCATTACAAGTGCATCGCGTCAAAATTACTATTCATTATAGTTAAAATAAATAACTCGTAAAAACAGAGCTTTTTGCTATAAATCCCAACGCGCATAACTCAAAATAAAGTCTTGGAAGAAATACTGCACCAAAAATAACTCGTTTTGAACGTCCGCGTAAATGGCGTAAACGTGTTCAATATGATCGTTGTAGGAGTCATATGTGTTTTAGGGACCAATTGCTATAGATGACCGGACAGAACGGACAGAAAGGACAGAAACTTGCCTTTTATTACATAGGATTCTGATGTGTATTTTTTTTCTTCAAAATTAATAGATTTCAGCTGAATTGTATTCACTTTGAAAACTTCCGTTCTTTTTTGACGGGTAATACACTAGTAATAATTATAAAATAGATGAAAATTATAAACGGGATGATGTGATACACCACATAATTTTACATCATAACACATATATATCATTTTGGTAAGCGTTTAATATGTTGGTACTATTTACATTTAGGCAGATTGGTACCCCTCCCAATATTATTGTACCCCCTCCTAATATTATTGCACCCCCTCCCAATATTATTGTACCCCCTCCCAATATTATTGTACCCCCTCCCAATATTATTGTACCCCCTCCCAATATTATTGTACCCCCTTCCAATATTATTGTACCCCCTCCCAATAATATTGTACCCCCTCCCAATATTATTGTACCCCCTCCCAATATTATTGCACCCCTCCCAATATTATTGTACCCCCTCCCAATATTATTGTACCCCCTCCTTCCATTTTCCTTCACAACCCCACCCCAATCCCCGGACACAGACACTTTAGGAAATCTTTTGTTTCAGTGTTAAAAAAACATACAGAAAAGTCATTTGATGGATGATGTGTGGACACGAAAATAACGACTGGCAGTAAAAACAACAACATTTGTGGGCCATGAGCTCCCCTTCGTCCCCACTTCATTCCTCCGTGGAACTTACTGTCTTATGTCATGTCGATCTGACAGCCCTGGGAGGGAAGGTTTCGAACACGAAGCAAATAAGTGCCAAGTCCTGTGGGGAGGCGGGTGTTAGGTCGGGGTGCGGGAGGAGGGTTGGATTCATCAAAGGACCCCCCCCCCACACCCTTTAACTCATTTTGAAAAACAAAACAAATCTAAAGGCGGCGGTATTTCCAGCAAACAACAAAAAGTAAAAAATCGCCGCTGCCATGCTTTTTAGGTATGACTGCATAGAGCATTAGTGGTCAAACTGATAACACTGTTTTAAAAACCAGTTTTCTGAATAAGAAAACAAGGTTAACGAAACAATGGGGTTTAATATTCCTACTCGAGAGACGTCATTTACTCGTAATGCGCGCTAATTTTTTGTAAACTTTGTTTAAACAACGAGGCGTTGACGAGACAATCAGACGTTATGTTGTCCAAATGTTGTCTCTGCTGTCGGACTGTTCGATCTGAAGTGCATGGTTAAAATTTAGGTCAGCCGTCACTAAATATTTCAACGCGGGGCTGCTGTATGTATTTATCTTCATATTAATGTGTGTGGCGGGAAGAGTGTGTCACTGTGTGTATGTGGGTCATTGAAGGGTTTGACTTTTGACTGAAGCTCTCTTCGGGCATCACACTGAACCCACATAGATGACCCACCCACCCCACCCTCACCACACTATTAAAAGAAGAGAAGATTATTTACAATTCTCTTACCTTTCTATCCTGGTAATTGCAAACCTATTGTATTATGATTGGTTTACCTGGGGTTAGTTAGTGTCCATCACCTGGTTTTATCCAATATGTTGGTACCCTCCTCCTGCAATGTTCCCTTTAAGCTGCACGGCTGCGCAGATATCGAAGCGACACATCTGCTATTAAAGCGTGGCAAATTTTGATAAGGATGATATATTAGCTTTGTTTATGGGGTGTACAATTTGTGCATAAATATGTATGCTGTGCAACGGGTGTGTTATTTTGCGCACCGACCAACGAATCTTAGAGGCAACATTGTCAGAGGCGTAACAACGACTTTGCATCGGAGCACTTGCAAAGGTCACCCAGTGCTAATCCTTCAATAATCAATTTATTCTGTATAATTTTGTATTTTCCCTATTTCTCAAGGGTGCCAATTACTAATTAGCCAAGGGCGCGGAAAACCCAGTCCACGCTTGTGAACATTGTCCTCCTCCTCCCCCCCTTTTTTTAATCCCCCAGAAAAGAAATTTAAAAAAAATATATATTAAAAAAAGAATCAAGTAATTGAATTAAAATGCTGTCCGCCCATATTAATAAATAAAATATATATAAATTACCGGATTGGATATCTTCCTTCCGCCTCTCTCTCCCCCTCCCTGTTTCTACGCCACTATTACGCTTGTCGTCTACCGTATCCGTTATGTTGATTTATCATGCAAAATAATTCGTGTGCATTCAATGCAGAAGTGTAGCTAGAATATTATGCGCCCTAAACCTAACCCTTTTCACGTTTAATTAATATCTCCACTCTGCTTTAACTTTTTCAAAAGTGACCTTGTAATCCTTATTACTTTGGCGCCCGGGGGACACATGTCGCTTTCGCTACGCCCCTGATTAATCCCCAGAAGTTATAAAGAATACTTGCAATAGAGTACTGCACGCCATAAAAATATCTCAGATCACTTGGATATACATGTACATTAGTTCACGAGGTAGTTATCACGCGGATTTCAGCTTTCTATAATAATATGCTGAAACTTCTTGCAAAATAATACACGATTTCTCTCTCATTATCATCTCTCTTTCTCTTTCTCTGTCTCTCTCTCGCGCGCTCTCTCTCTCTCTCTCTTGACTTATCTATTCTCTCCTATCTACCCCTATCTCTTTCTTTGTTTATTTATTGTCTTAATCTCTCTTTCCTCTCTCCCCATCTCAGTATTTCCCTCTCACGCTTTCATTAACACGACCCTCTGTCCATCCGCTCTCTCTTCGCGTTTTCTCTCCGTCCCTGTGATTTCTTAAACTCTGTCAAAGAAATAATATGTACACTATAAAAATAATATTCAGTGGCCATGCCCTTAGTCTTCTACAAAATATTTACGAAAACACCAAACACAGCATATGTACATTATGGAGTGACTGGCGGTATTTTCCTCACTTCACACTGATGTTAAAGAGGGAAAAAAAACAACATACACTCCATTTCGCCTCGATCGATGTCCTCAGTCACAGCCTCTGCCTAAAGTCACGAGTCACCTACTTCTCCAGCGTATTGCTCGCTGGCAGTCAAACCATCACGAACCCTGTGTCCGGTATTCAACAACCTGATGGTTCAGACATGCTCGCATGCTCTTCGCTCATGTTTGACACAGACGGACGTTTGGAAATAGTATATTTATTGCTGGGTAGCTGAGCGGTGGTTTAATAAAAATGTTAATATATTTATTAAATACACGTTTAAAGAAAATGAAACAAACAGATATGAAGATGTGTGATGGGAAATTTCAATTTCGTTATAACCTTGTAGTCTTGTA
>CALYLW010000407.1:633646-746146 GCA_944989445.1 Ampullaceana balthica
CTGCAGCATCTGACTTATCATTGGCATTGAGGACAACAGTACACGTTCAACAGCCAGACACAACTGAAACAACTGTTCATAATTTGATTGTCGCTGACACTTATTAATTTCCTAAATTGGATATTGGACATACGAGCTTTCAAATAAGTTGAAATCGCAGCTGATTCGTGATTGTTGGACCTTGATAAAAATTATGATTTTAGAGCTGACAGTGAGGGAAACAGAGTTTTTAGTTTTTAAATATGCATGGTTAGTCACCGTGGTTTGTATACTCGCAAATGTTAATAGGTGCCTTTAGCAAATATTGCGTGTTGTTTCTGCAAAAAGTAATTCTATGAGTTCAGTGGGTATTTGTCATCAAACCATGTACAAAATATTAAGATTTTTAACGAAGATGCACGTAGCAACCCTGCAAAGCACATTATGGCACAAAGGCTCTCAAGAAGATGCAAGCAATTTTATTTGCTTTATTGGAAGCCAAAGCAGTTTCTATAGATGAGCAGTTGGACTCATCATTTAGAAGAAAAATTCAAAAAAATCGCAACAAACTGGGTCCCATCATTTCTACAATCCTATTTTGCTGCATGCATGTTTTAGCACTTCGTGGAACAGATTCAAATTCTGGTAATTTGTATGAACTGTTAGAGTTTCGTGTTGAATCTGGAGATGAAGTTCTTGGTAATCGTTTGTCCATTGGTTCTTGTAGTGCTGAGTATGGTTCATCGACAAAACGCCCCGGACAAAACGGCCCTGGACTAATAGATGGACTAATAGTAAAATTTACAATCAAATATATTATTATTTTTACTCACCTATTCAGTGTCAGGTTTAACAATAAACAATAAATAGAGATAATCTAAAAATTCATTAATTTAATAATAGTACATTCGATCGATCTGAAATTTTGACAGATCATTTTTATCGTCGCCACGAGTCTGCCTGCAAAATTTCAGCTCGCCAGCATACGGGGAAGTGGGTTAAAAATCGATCCAATTTTTTCGGCAAGCAAGCAAACAGATACGAGTTAATATAAAGGATTTAATGATAACAATGTTTGCAGTAATAATGTACTAACATTGATAGCAATAATATTATTAATAACTTTTTAAAAATAATAACAGTAAAAGTGGTAGTATTAGTGGTGGCATCACTAGTAGTATTAGTGGTGGTAGTAGTACTAGAAGTAGTAGTACTAGTACAATTAGCATAATAATAATACCATTAATAAGTTAATAATGAAAATAGATAATTTGCTACATTAATTTAGTAAGATTTTCCGGGCTACAAAATAAGTCATCGAATAACTTGGACCAAGATTTTAAAAACCAACAGCTTTCTTCGGCCTTATTATTGTCTTTAAACAACATCAAGACGAAGAAAAAGTCACAAACAATCAAGAGTTAGTACTAGAAGAATATATGATAGTCATTGTCCTGATTTTTTTCGTTGACCTTCAAGACTTTGAATAATTTTGTATATAAGAACTTCATGAAGAGTTTGGAGAGTTGTTGTTTATGTTTTATCTAGCCCCCATTCATTATTTTTTAAAGGAATATTTCTAGGCCGTATTCGTTTGACGGACTATTTCTAGTGGTGATAAAAAGATTGAAAAGCTTTTAAAACTTCGGCATTAATTATAAAAAAGATACTAAGACTTCCTATTTAAAGGGCCGACTTTCCTTTAATATAGATTACATTTTGTTCGTTCTTCTTCTATTTACTTATGGCGCACGATCAATATTCTGATCATTATGGCCACGTTGCTTTTCTCTAAGAAATTTCAGGTATAACCCATCAGAGCTGGGGCACCCATTGGACACCCTGCCTTCACGGGGACTCGATCCTGGAGCCCTTTTGATATTTCTCACTTTCTTTCTATTCGGCACCTTAGCGATCATTATAGGAATTTATAAAAAGATAGATTTTGTTTATCGTTTTCCTTTGAGCTGGAAAGGCGCAATATCTTTAAAGCCAGGACACAAACATTATTTCGGTAGAATACAAGAAGAATATTTTTCATTTATCCAACACAGCTCGGGCACTTTCAAATACGATTACCAGGAATCATGTATGTGCAGCAAAAGGAAAGAGTTTTTAAAGGTGTAATTTTGAACTTGATTAAAAAAAAACAAAAAACAACAACAAGAAACCCATAAAATTTCTATCGTGTCCTGTTAGGAGGATGGATGACTCATACCATATCTGCTAAACTAGAAAGTTTGAGAATCACTACTCCATCACTTCGAACACACTGCAGTTTATAAAGTTTTTTTTAGTTTTTAATAACATTTTTTAAAAATTAGCAATGAATCGTAGCTGTAGCATTCACAAAATTAAGCAACTCTTCCATTGGAGAGCATCCCAGAAACTTTACAACACACATCTTCATATTCACATGCCATATTGTTAAATACCCGCAACGAATGATGTCTTGAAATGTCCCCGCATCAAATTAACAACCCTCGCGATGTCCTCGGAATGTGTCACGCGATGAGAAATTATCACCCGAGCGATCCAAAATAAACGAAGGGAAATGGAATAAAACGAGCAATATTTTACCATTTATTTTAACCAGAAATCTGTGCGGGACGTGATTTCGTGCCTATGGCTGCATGGTCACTGCGGGTTTTAGAATGCTCGTGTGTTGCACATGTGTAGATGGGTGTTAGTCACGGACCAAACTATGTACGTGTACGCTCATTCATTTTTAACTCACATGTGAAATTTTTGTTATTTCGCGCGTGTTCTCACATCGAATTCTTCGCTAGCACGGTAAAACAATACTACTCCCCCTTTAACAGGCTGGACCAAAACAGGGAGTCGAACTGCCGGCTTTGGAGTCTGGCCCTTGAGATCGTGTGGCATTTTTGACTTTACGCTCATGTTGGACATTGCTGGGCGGGTGGGGCTTGGTGACCGGAGAGTCCTAGGGTAATAAAATGTTATACAGCACTGACCAGAGAATGAAGCTTGGTAATTATAGCGTGGGTACTAGCCAGGGAACTAACCAAGGTACTAGCCGGGGTACTAACCAGGGTACTAACCAGGGTATTAGCCAGGGCACTAACCAGGGTAGTAGCCTGGGTACTAGCCGGGTACTAGCCAGAGTACTTGCCAGGGCACTAGCCGGGGTGCTAGCCAGTGTACAAGCCAGTGTTTTAACCAGGGTAGTAGCTAGTTTACTAGCCTGTGTACTAGCCGGGGTACTACCCAGTGTACTAGCGAGGGTAATAGCCGGGGCTTCAATGGCTGGCTATAGCTAAAGCCTCAAAAGACTATGCATTGAACTGTCTAGACGTCTAGCCAATCTTACGTTTGTGTGTGAATGAGACGTTCTCTTCCTCTGTGACAAGGAAATGTTTATCCTCTTCCACCGCTTGGTTAATTAAAGGGAATAGATAAATGCCCGTTTGATTTGAATATAAAGCTTAACAACAGCTTTAAACTCAATCAAATATATGACCCAGGTTTTTGCTGCATTTAATTTTAACATAGTCGCCTTTGCGTTATTCTACATACGGAATGGCGTCAACAGACCTGACTCTAAGACTCTTATAGGTCACCACAAGAAATCCTACCAACTTCTCCCTCCCGCTCCCAAGTGGAACTAACAGCTATAGGGTACAGCCCCGGGGCTGTCCACTCTTTTGAAGAGGGTCGCCTGGGCACCCAGCGACACGGTCGGGATGCCTTCCATGTATTTGTACTCAAAAAGGAGTGGTGGAATCCCCTACTTCAACTTATTACAACGTCGGCGACGCCCCGGCTCAACATCAGATCGATAAAATGCTCTCAATCTCAAATGATCACACGAACTATTTCGGGTCACTTAGAAATATAAGTAAATGTATTTTTATTTATTTTTGTTTATTTACAAATCAAAGCAGAAATGCAAACCATAAACAAACCAATTATTTTAAAATATTTATTTTAAAAAAACATCATTAAAAATATATAATACGGGTACTTTAAAAACAACTTTTTTCTCTCTGAATCGCGAATCAATATTTTCAATTGTCTTAAAGTGTATTTTAAAAAAGGAGATATTTGCTTAAATAACCGACTTTTAAGAGTTATTTATAAAGAAACGTTCAACTGAAATCTTGATTGTGTTCAGCACGCCCTGCCTCTCTGTTCCCCCTGGTCCTATCGCTCCATTCAGAACCCGAGCTGATCTGCGACAAGCAGCACTTGACTCAAAGATGGCGTGACCTAAACTTCCGCTCCCACCAAGCATCTTTCCTCGACCGGCGGCTGGTTGCCAGGCAACGGCACTTGCATCAACCTCCGATTTGTTGTATCCTTGGCTAGAGAGATCGTGTGTATGTGTGAGTGTGTGTGTGTGTGTATGTGTGTGAGTGTTGGTGCCGTCTAAACTTAAAACGATGAAAATCGAGAAAGCAAGGAGTTCATTAAGTACGACGTCTTCTTCTATTACAAGAATATAGTTATTGCATTTTTTTCATGGGTATAGCTAGGATATTTTGAGCCGGGGATAAACTATAAAATTGCCCCCCCCCCTATTTATTATCTTTGTTCACTTACTATAATGTAGGGTCATAAGCCTAATTTTGGCGCCCCTGTACCTCGGCTTGTGGGGACAAATGTACCTCGCCCCCCTCTTCGCTACGCCTCAGCTCTCACTAGAGTCAAAGACAAATGTTCCATCTAAGGTTCGATTGTCCGTGTGCAAAGTAAAAACAAGAAAACCCCGTGTTCCACGGCAGCCATTTTTGGGGGCTACAATTTACCAAATTTGCTACGCTGTAATTCTAAACTGCTGCGGGAAACCAGCGCCCATCTTCGCACTTGTTTCCACGCCTCTGTTAGTATGCTTTATTATAAGCAATGAAAGGCAACATATATTAATAACACCAAGAGACGACAGCAACTGAATTCGTATCGATAATTACTTTAGGAGATAGTAAAAATGATAAAATGATAAAAATGATTGTTTTAAAATCATTCACAATTATATAATTCTACTTAACTACAAGGTAATTAATTAATTTTTTTTACGAATTTAGTTGCAATTACACAACTATATAAAACTCACCAAAGCAATGTCGGCAACCATTAAGAACGCAATTCCAGATATATAATAGTATCAATAATAGGCCTATGTTATGATATTTCAATAATTTGAATGGGAAACAAATAAGCCCTCATAAATGGGGATTAAGCAGGATCAAATATATTACTTTCCTTTCAGGGAAACAATGTCCCGAAGTAATTTTATGCCACGAATATAAATTCACCAAAATCGTATGATATCTTTTAAATATAGCCCATGTATTTTCCTGATAAAATTTAAATCCGCCCCTGCCCTAAATCAACTTGAAAAAACAAAACAACTTTAAAGTCACTCATCATATTATGTCATTATTCATGTCAAATGAAGAGTTCCGTTTAACAACGTTATTACTAAAAAAAACGGTCAGTTTTTATAAAAAAGAACAACCCAAGATCATACAGACTTAGTGTACCAATGAGCAGTCATGCAGATAAACATTAAAAGATAATATATGACTTATTATCTGGCTCTATGTTGTGGACGCGGAGCTACATTTTCATTTATTGACATTTTTAAAGATCTGCTTATCATTTTAAATATCTATGTACACTATTTCTAAACATTACATTAACTATGTGCTGATCTATATCTATATGCCGTTGATTGTTTTCTATTTTCTGTTGAAGAATGTATGCCTCTTAAGTGTCGGCAGAACCATTGTCTTATTCTGTTGTCAAGCCTAGAAATATCTTGTTACACATATTACTGAAATATTTAAAGATCATAACAAGTCATGCAATGTTATCAGTTATCGATAAAATAATGTAAAGAATGCCCCCCCCCCTTTTTTCTGGTTTTATCATGAGTATTTGAATTTCAAGACAATGACCTCAATGGAATTTAAAATAAAAAAAAATAATTTAAAAAAAACAAAAAAACCCGATCAATCTCATCGCAAACGACAATCGGTAATTTCAATACTTGGGGCAGAGACATTTGATATTTTGATTTTTTTTTAAAATCAATTTTCTTGCATACAACTCTTTTGTTCACATTGAGAAGATGTATACGCACCAGTAAATTGAAACAACTCATGGTTACCATGGTAGCCGACTTGTGTAGACGATTTTATTGGAACGAAAATAACAAACTCCTGAAATCATCAACTTATTTTCTCTAAATTTCATAACTTGACTAAAGCCTGAGCAAACGACACTCTCTGGAGCCAGAAAATTCCAATCAAATGGGAACAAAATACAACTTTTTACACTTTTTATTTAAATTATATAAATTATTTTTGAAGGTTGCCAGCCAAAGAATTAATGAAATATTGTCCTATTTTATTTTTTTCGTATATGTTTTCTAATTATCAATAAATGCGGAATACTAAATAATATAAATAATACATCTATTTTTTTAAAAAAATATCTCATCTAAAAAATTAATCATATTTCAAAAAAATTCCACCTGTCCCCCTTCATACAATTTCCTATATTTCAGTAGATTATTTTCGCTTATCATCTTTTACCTTTATACTTCATTAATTGTTTGTGTGTGTGTGTTTTGTTTTTGTTATAAGTTAAGGAAAATATTTGACCAAGTCACCGCCCCCTCCCAGCCAGACCAGAATTCCGACACGTCATGACAGGAAATGCTAATTAGTCATATGTGTGTGTGTGTGTCATGCAAATTAGCTCCGGTATTTAATAGAGCCCGCCGTATTCATGCGCCTGGCCGTGTCCAATCCTCACGGATGCGCACCGCCTCTTTAGTTATGCTAATCGTATGCATGTAGGTTGCACGCTCGTTGGTGCCTAATGGCGCTCTTGAATGTCCGCGCACGGACGCTGGAAATCTCGAGGCGGACATAAAAAGGTGGGGCCCCGAGGTCTGACGTATGTGGACGGTTAAAAACAAAAGTTCGACTGGACTACGCCGTGTGGCTAGGACTAAGTTCTGCGACCAGACCAAGGCGGCAGGAAATTGTGCATAGTCATGTTAGCTTTTGAACTGCGCAGTTTATACTGATTTTCTCGTGGATACAGAGGGATTGGGGTGTGGAAAAAAAGTATACGGAGTTATAAGGGTGGGGAATGAGTGAACACATTGACTGACTGGGTCGGATTTTTTTTTACATGACATAACATGACATGACTGGGATGTTCAACATGAGTACATCAAAAGAACGATGAATGTTGCAATTTGTAACGATCCGGATGAACTGTCAGCGAAACTAAAGTTTTGTAATTTGTAACAATCCGGATGGCGTGTTAGCGAAACTAAAGTTTTGCAATTTGTAACAATGCGGATGAAGTGTTCGCGAAACTAAAGTTTTGCAATTTGTAACAATGCGGATGAAGAGCTCGCGAAACTTAAGTTTTGCAATTTGTAACAATGCGGATGATGTTTTAGCGAAACTAAAGTTTTGCAATTTGTAACAATGCGGATGATGTGTTAGCGAAACTAAAGTTTTTTTTAATTGGTAACAATCCGGATGACGTGTTAGTGAAACTAAAGTTTTGTAATTTGTAACAATCCGGATGAAGTGTTAGTGAAACTAAAGTTTTATAATTTGTAACAATCCGGATGACGTGTTAGTGAAACTAAAGTTTTGACGGGGTTCAGCTGTATTGAAGCTTGACCGGTGCAATTTACAGTCGTCAACGATTCGGAGGATGTACTGAAACAAGGTGGTGGCAGCGGTGTGTTTTTTTGTGAGTTGTGTGCGTGTGATGGGTGGGGGGTGTGGGAAAGAAGAAAGAAAAACGGAATGGACAGATGCATTTCATTTCCCTCTTTACATGATTTGTGATGATCGTGCTTTAGGTACATCAGACTTGGATTGGATAGCCATTCCATGAAGTGACAGTAGACAAATCATTCAGATTTTAAGTAAGCCTTAAATAGTCAGCCCAGAGTAAGTGAGTGTAGAAGTCACTAACAAGATAATGTAACAGATACAGATAGGTAGAAACACGGGACAGTTATTCTGCTATAGTACAACAGGAATGTACCTCATATTTGCATCATTATTTCAAACAATTTTAAATCTCAAATTTAAAAATTTGACTTGGGTTACCGTCCTGATAATTTTGGATCCATGGTATTTATGAAAAGATATTATAAAACTATAGATGAACTTTTAGATGTGTATGACCTCAACATCACAATTACACAAAAACGCTAAATGTGTTCTACTCTATATAAATTTACAAAATTAGAGTCAAGTACCTACAAATAATTAAATTGGAAAAACGTGTGTGTTGGACAAAGCGCGCGCGCGCGCGCGCGCGAGAGAGAGAGAGAGAGAGAGAGAGAGAGAGAGAGAGAGAGAGAGAGAGAGAGAGAGAGAGAGAGAGAGAGAGAGAGAGAGAGAGAGAGAGAGAGAGAGAGGTAGAAATATAGAGAGATTGGTAGACATACAGACCGACAGCTTAGACAGCTTAATTAGACAGATAGATTAGACGGATGGATGGATGGATGGATGGATGGATGGATGGATGAATAGATGGATGGAAGGGTGGATGGATGGAAGGAAGGATGTATGGGTGGAAGGGTGGGTGGATGGATGGATGGATGAATGGATGGATGGATGGATGGGTGGAAGGGTGGGTGGATGGGTGGGTTGAAGGGTGGTTGGATGGATGGGTGGAAGGGTGGGTGGATGGATCGGTGGAAGGGTGGGTGGATGGATGGGTGGAAGGTTGGGTGGATGGATGGATGGATGGATGGATGGATGGGTGGATGGATGGATGGATGGATGGATGGATGGATGGATGGATCGAGGGAGGGATGGATGTATGGATGGATGTGTGGATGGATGGATGGATGGATGTATGTATGGGTGGAAGGGTGGATGGATGGATGGATGGATGGATGGATGGATGGATGGATGGATGGATGGATGGATGGATGGAAGGGTGGATGGATGGATGGATGGATTGATTGATGGATGGAGACAGAGTAGTTAGGGTGGGTGGACTGTGAGGAGATAGAGATAGTTACAGACTGTGACGTAATCTTAACAGTGTATCCAAGCGCAAGTTTCTCCACGAGACGTAGTGAGACGAGACCCACCATTCACGCTGGCGTCTCTCTCCCGGTCAGTCCTGTCAGGATGTTATGTAACGTCGTCTGGTGCAGCTTGTGTAGGATGGGGTGTCAAAGGACCGGCATTCGGTAGGAGCCGCCATCTTATCGTTAGCATTATGCTGTTAGACGCGAGTCAGTTGATGTTGACACGGATGCTGTTAGCATGTTGAATTTATAGGCATTTAATATGCGGATCTTGTTTGTAAATAGTATGGACCGTTTCCGGTAATAAATAGAAGTAAAAAAAAGATTTTTAAAAACCACGTTTTTATAAGCGGACTAAAAAGAAGAAAATAAGTTTAAACTTATCAGTGCAAGTACCTCTATTTAACATGACTAAAAACGTGGGGCGGACGCTTATGAGGTTTAACATATGCGGTTCACTCATTCTCTCACTTATAGATCTCTCTTTTGCCTTCTAAATTAGAAATCTTTAATTTTTATACCAAACACCCACCCCACGTTTTTAGTCATATTAAATCGAAGTACTTGAACTAATAAGTTTTAACTTATTTTCTTCTTTTTAGTCCGCTTATAAAAACGTGGTTTTTAAAAATATTTTTTTACCTCTATTTATTTTACCAAACACCTCACAAGCGCCCGCCCAACGTTTTAAAAACATTGTGATGTGGTCACGGGGTGAATTCACGGATGTCAACAAAAGCAGACGGTACAGATGCTTTTATATAGACTAAAGATAAACTAAAAAGTTCAATCATTCAATAACGGTGCATTCGATCGATCTGAAATTTTGATACTATACATTGTCATCCAAGATCTATCTGTGGTAAAATTTTCAGATCTCTATGACCATCAGAAGTGGTTCAATTTTACGTTGGCAGATTTGAAAAAATCTTGGACAATGCCACAGGAACGAAAGCGAGTTAATAAAACGTGGTTAAAAAGGGAACCGTTAATTATCTTGGAGATAGTGTCGAGATTATACAAAGAAAATAATTAACGAACACCTTTAATCGCAGGTGGTAATGTCACCGTAATGTAGTTGGTTACAAAAATAGATATACCACTAAAGGGTAATGTGTGTAAGTTTACATTTTCAAATAATATAAAATTCACAAAATTTTGCTTTTCGGCCGTTTTGACAGGGGCCGTTTTGACCGGGGTCGTTTTGACAGGGGCCGTTTTGACCAGGGCTGTTATGTCGGGGCCGATTTGTCGGGGCCGTTTTGTCGGGGCCGTTTTGTCAGGGGCCGTTTTGACGTGTCACCCATTATAATATATATATCAAGGTCCAGACGGTTGTGGTTCTTCAATACACTGGCCCTATGTGCGCCGCTCTGCTTAAGATGGATGTTATATATAAAAATTTGAGCTATCGATTAACCATATTTAAACAACAGTATTAAAAAATGTATTCCTGTAATAATATACATTAAAAACAACAACTAAATAACAGCATTCAATTGCAATGGAGAGACACTTTTTTTTTGTCTAATAAAAATAATTTTAATACACACATAGACACAATTCTACGTCATAGTCTAAAAATAGAAGTTGAAGTTGCGAGCCCCGTGATGAAAGGACCTCCAATAATTCTCTCTGGTTCACGTGACCCCAAAGCCGGTCGAGAAGAAACGCCTGATAGATCCAGTTTCGACGTCCACTTTCCGACGACGGACAAATTTGTTTCCGCGAAGTCCGAATTTGATGTCGTAATTTGCATACTGTCGGACGGGCCAAACACAGAAGACGTGATTTCGGCGGAATCAGTCCAATTTTCGGCAAATCGACAAACTTGCTCGGGGCAAACCCCAAGTAGCCGTGTTTGTTTGGTGTGTCGCGGGGTCTGAGGGGGGATGGGGGAAAGTGGGGGGTAGAGAATAAAACTAGACATTGAAATTTTTTTAGGCCATTTGAGACGAAGATCATGAAAAGATGGTAGATTGCCTACTCTAGAAGATGACTCAAAAACCTGGCTAACATCCGGAAAAAAACGAACAATTTGTGAAATAACGGGATTTTTATTAAGCTCTTAACTTTCCGATTAGTTGATGATGATGTTGATGATTGCTTTCTTCTACAACGCTGATTGCCCATACTCCCAGCATGCACGTAGTGTTCTGATCTTCAAAAACTCACTTAAAATTTAAAACAAAAAGTCTTCAAATGTTTCTTAAAATATTTCTTTGTTGTCACACTCCCTCTGGAAGACTGTTCTGTAAGAGACTTTGGTGCAGCGAGGGAAGACTGTTCTGTAAGAGACTTTGGTGCAGCGAGGGAAGACTGTTCTGTAAGAGACTTCGGTGCAGCGAGGGAAGACTGTTCTGTAAGAGACTTTGGTGCAGCGAGGGAAGACTGTTCTGTAAGAGACTTCGGTGCAGCGAGGGAAGACTGTTCTGTAAGAGACTTCGGTGCAGCGAGGGAAGACTGTTCTGTAAGAGACTTCGGTGCAGCGAGGGAAGACTGTTCTGTAAGAGACTTTGGTGCAGCGAGGGAAGACTGTTCTGTAAGAGACTTCGGTGCAGCGAGGGAAGACTGTTCTGTAAGAGACTTCGGTGCAGCGAGGGAAGACTGTTCTGTAAGAGACTTCGGTGCAGCGAGGGAAGACTGTTCTGTAAGAGACTTCGGTGCAGCGAGGGAAGACTGTTCTGTAAGAGACTTCGGTGCAGCTGATTCGAAAGAGCGCACGCCAAGGGACTTCTTCTTATGTTCCCAGCCAATCCGGGAACTTTCAGAACGAACTGCCTAGAGGAACAACCCCTTACCCCCCACCCCCTTACGTTTTCGGTCAATGTTTTGAAAGACATCGCCTCTTCCGACGCCTAGAGTTGTCTCATTCCACATTTGACTCCCGAGTTAAAGTGATTACAATCTTAAATTATTTTTTAAAGTATTAATGGTCTCAATGTGGTCAATATGTGTTCAGTCAAAAGTATATTTAAAAAAAATAATTTGATCCACAATTTTTCTCGGAATTTAACATATTGCCCATCCTGACTGTGATCGTTAAAAAAGAAAATATCCATCAGCAAAGATCATAACACCAATCTATATGTCACAAAACTTTGTTGAAACGAACCGTTAACCATTGCTGGAAAAGGGGGGGGGGAGAAGTTCGGTGAGGGGGGAGGGTATGCTTCCCTCCATGGACTCGTCAACAAAACCATGTCAGAAAATTTGTTTATGAATCCCAGTTAAGGAGCGAGTAAGCCCGACAAATTGTCCCCCTTGCACGTTTCACACGGTGGAGTCGGAGAATGACAGGCTGAGGGGAAAGCAAAAGTCAATTTGCTTGTAAAAAAAGGTTATGAAGTCAAGGCAGCCGCGCGGACCAGTGTGGTGGTGTCCATGTTTGGTTGCGGTGGGGAGCGGGAGGAGAAACAGGTGTGGGTTCTTTGCGTTTGTTAATGAAGTGCCAGGTAGAGATAGGGAATGAGGGGAGAGAGTGAGGGAGAGGTTAGGAGGGTTAAAGCCTGTGGGAGGGACAGTTGGAGACAGGTTTAAGAAAACACGCAATAGTTGGCGAACCAATGTTAACCGGCGGGGGTTTACAGACATGTATGGACGATAACAAGAGAAACGAGGCTCCCTTATTTACTGTTAGAAAACGCTGGACGTTTGCCGAAAGAAAACTTGGACACTATCTGGTTCCGAGATAAGGAACAAGGACATTTCTTTGGCCTAAGACTCGGGAATTCAATCAATGTATTAATATTCGTAATATTACAAAAGAAAGAACATGTGACATAGTATTTCGTCTTAGGTATTAAATGAATTTTTCAATGACCTATATCATCATTCCTTCTTTAAACCTATACAATTGTACAATTGACTTCATTGCTGAGGGTTTATTCTTGTTTTGTTATCGCGAACAGATTTTTGTCGACCGAAGCCATCTGGCAGGATACAGTGATCGTCAACTGACTTAAAAGGGGCCAAGTCTGCACTCTGCAACATATTATGAGGGTTTTTTAAATTTTTAATCTCATTGTTTCGTGGGGCTGTGTGGAAAGTGGCTCTGGTCGGTTACCGAAGGTGTCATGGGAAAAAAGGGGGGGGGGACTTATGACCGCGTTGGTCTCAGATATACCTTGTCACACATGGCACCTAGTGCACTGGAATAGTCAAGTTGACCTGTGACCCCCTCTAAGCTGGGGGTTTCCCCGCGGTTTTTCCAATAACCGGCTGGCCCTTTCTGTTGCGAAATAAATTGACTTGTCTTTTGATCTATAGTCTGTGGTTGTTTTTGTTTGCTGTGTTTCGATCCCCCAGAACTATATCACGTCCTGGCGTAGTTGCGTGGGGTATCGCTGACGCTATACTTAGGATGTAATCGGGACGTGTCATTTCGTCACAGACTAAAAATATTGCGAGGACTGTATTCCAGGCTTAGTCCACGGTTACACTTGCATGGAAAAATTGTAGCGAACAATTCATATCAAAATTATAGCCACCCAGTATTTAAACATTTTTCTACAGGTCTTTTTGAAATAAACAATTTTGCAATGATGTGAAACTAAATCTCTTTCTGTTATAGTTATTGAAAAATGCTTGTTTTGATGTGAAATTAAATAAAAATGAAGAAATTGAAGAAAAAAACACATACATTGCTTACATATGTGTTCATTTATCTGAAGATGTCACTATCACTTACTTTGAAGGCAATCATAAATAATTATTTTTATAATTATTTTAAAAAAATTATTATTTTTCGACTCTTTAAAAACACAAAGTAAAAACAAAGCGTTTTATACAACCGATAGAAAACGTTTTAAACATGTGTAGGAATCTTGGTGTTTACCATGGTAGCCATAGCAACCGTCTCTTTTGTTAATCTTTATAATAATTCAAATAAAATTTTAGTAGCAAGTTTTAAAAAAAAAGCTCAACAAATACCAACATACCCTGATCTTACGATTCCCAGACGTCATTATGTCTTCATGTCACTATGTCATATGTTCCTGGACAAACAAATTAAAGACCTATGTTTCAAGTATTTTTCTAAAACATATAAACAGGAGAGACGACTATAAAAACAAATTGATTCCAAGCCAACTGATTGCCTCCAACTGTCAACAACGAAATAAATTAATTTCTGAATGTTTCAATCTATATAACGTGATCATATATATTAAATCTTCGACATGCGGTCAAAGTCTAAAATGTTTTTCCCCAAAATTCTAGGCGCTGATCCCATCCAAATGATTTTTAAAGCTAAGTTTCGCACCTCCTTAGAAATAGTTTGTTCTTTTTTTTCTTTTTAACTTGTTGCATCCTTTAAAATAATTTAAATCAACATTTGAAGGGAGTTTTACATCTCAAAGACAAAATCAATACATATTTACAAAACTAAGAGTGTTTAACAGATGAACATTAAATAAGATATAATTACTGGACAGCCCTGAAATGTCTGCACGAAAACTGCAGTTGTAAGAACCCTATAGATACACCCTGAATTACATGATGGCTTCAGCAACCTCAAATTGACAAGGAAGGACATAAAAAAGGCCTGTTTACGAAGGATGGTCAAGTTTTCTTGGTCCTTGCTCAAAGTCCGCATTTTATGCTTTAGTAGGAGGGGTTATCTCCCGGTAAAGCAGCTGTTCTCAAACTGTGGGTCACGGCCCGTTCGACTGTCGAGCGACTCTTTCGCATTGACTATCGGAAAGACAGTTTTTCTAATGGTCTTAAAAAAACCGAGACTATTCGTCTTCATGCGCCCCCCCCCCATGCAGATACGTCTACAAATGATTTCAGTTAACTAGTAACAATGAGAATATATTTACATTACGATTAATGACAGTTATAATATGGCAATGAATAGAACTTAACCGTTGGGGGTCATCGCAAAATTCAAATCTGTATTTAATGGGTTGCCGCATTTGAAAAGTTGAGAGCCACTCATTTAAAGTATATGGCAAACTGCGCTTTTTGGTAACTCTAGTAACGCGTTCTTCAATTAGCCTTATTTAAAATCTGCAAGATTTATCAATATATTGCATTAAATGTTAATTTGCTTGTACAGAATTGTGAGTGTGAATGGAAACTTTATATTCAAAACAAACCACTTTTTATGTGTTGCTAGAACAATCAGCTTAAGTTGGTTTATTAAACATGTCCCAAATAATATTTTAAAAATTGTTCTGATTTTTACTAAAACAAAATAAATTTTTCTAGCTACACGCAACGATGGGTTTGCTAACAAGATAATTTGAGAAATGTATAAAATACCAAATGTGTTAAAAAAATTGAAGATTTTACGTACCAGGAACACATGGACTTAATTCGTAACAAGCCAGTTATTAGCCATGAAGTTACCTATGTTCCATTCGCTAAGCAGGGGAAAATGAAGTGCCCTTTAAACTATCTGACAGAAGCCGCCCAGCTGTTTAGAAATACCGCGCTGCAAAGTTTAAAATCGATGAATGTAATATTATGTGTGTATGTGGGACGAAAAGTTCTGTAAAGAAATGAATGCGGTAAAACTTTGCACATCACTTTATTATTTTGCCCCCAGACCAAAGAATCTTAGAGAGAAATTTCTAATGAACGTTAATATAGACTTTCGTTCGTCCTGTTGTTATTATTGCAACAAAGCCATAATTAAAAAATATATATATAACAAATATTTTTTTTAATTATAATATATTTTAACGGGGTTCGTTATAGCACGGTATATCATCCCATTAACCCCCGGGTTGAGCGTTCCATTCATCCACCTGTCCCATGGAAAGAGAAAACCCGAGAAATAAGAAACCATTATTAAATTATTAGCAGTCCTCAGCGAGCTTCCTCCACACCCGAAACCTTGTTTTATCACCATCCTCTACAAACCTTGTTTTATCACCATCCTCTACAAACCTTGTTTTATCACCATCCTCTACAAACCTTGTTTTATCACCATCCTCTACAAACCTTGTTTTATCACCATCCTCTACAAACCTTGTTTTATCACCATCCTCTACAAACCTTGTTTTATCACCATCCTCTACAAACCTTGTTTTATCACCATCCTCTACAAACCTTGTTTTATCACCATCCTCTACAAACCTTGTTTTATCACCATCCTCTACAAACCTTGTTTTATCACCATCCTCTACAAACCTTGTTTTATCACCATCCTCTACAAACCTTGTTTTATCACCATCCTCTACAAACCTTGTTTTATCACCATCCTCTACAAACCTTGTTTTATCACCATCCTCTACAAACCTTGTTTTATCACCATCCTCTACAAACCTTGTTTTATCACCATCCTCTACAAACCTTGTTTTATCACCATCCTCTACAAACCTTGTTTTATCACCATCCTCTACAAACCTTGTTTTATCACCATCCTCTACAAACCTTGTTTTATCACCATCCTCTACAAACCTTGTTTTATCACCATCCTCTACAAACCTTGTTTTATCACCATCCTCTACAAACCTTGTTTTATCACCATCCTCTACAAACCTTGTTTTATCACCATCCTCTACAAACCTTGTTTTATCACCATCCTCTACAAACCTTGTTTTATCACCATCCTCTACAAACCTTGTTTTATCACCATCCTCTACAAACCTTGTTTTATCACCATCCTCTACAAACCTTGTTTTATCACCATCCTCTACAAACCTTGTTTTATCACCATCCTCTACAAACCTTGTTTTATCACCATCCTCTACAAACCTTGTTTTATCACCATCCTCTACAAACCTTGTTTTATCACCGTCCTCTACAAAACATTTATCAACACTCTCCACCCCAACGGGGCTGACCTCCGACTTTGATGTACTTTTAGGGCCGACGCTTTGATGTCGTCTGCCTTAATCAGTTAGGTAAAAACTTGCTTGTTTGTTCAAACGCCGAGGCTGCTGGCGAGGGCCCGCACGACGAGCCGAAAATGGACCGTTACGATGGTCGCGAAGTAGTTGCTTGAACATCCCAGGCAAGCTAATCTGATTATGGTGTACTATTTGTTTTTGAGCTTCCGTTGTATTTTGTTGGGATATTTCTGGTGAGAAAGAAAGAAAGAAAAGGAGGAAAAAAAATTGTCTGGAGATTCCTGCACGAGACTGAGGCTTGAAGGGTTCCGGGTTTGATTTAAGATATGAAACTGACCATGCCTGGAGTCTAATTGAATTTTTGGGGTCTAATTGAATTTATGGGGTCTTATTGAATTTATGGGGTCTTATTGAATATTATCGGGTCTAATTGAATATTATGGGGTCTTATTGAATTTATGGGGTCTAATTGAATATTATCGGGTCTAATTGAATATTATGGGGTCTAATATAATTTATGGGGTCTAATTGAATATTATCGGGTCTAATTGAATTTATGGGGTCTAATTGAATATTATCGGGTCTAATTGAATTTATGGGGTCTAATTGAATTTATGGGTCTAATTGAATTTATGGGGTCTAATTGAATGTATGGGGTCTTATTGAATTTATGGGGTCTAATTGAATATTATGGGGTCTTATTGAATTTATAGGGTCTAATTGAATATTATCGGGTCTAATTGAATTTATGCGGTCTAATTGAATATTATCGGGTCTAATTGAATTTATGGGGTCTAATTGAATTTATGGGGTCTAATTGAATTTATGGGGTCTTATTGAATTTATGGGGTCTAATTGAATATTATCGGGTCTAATTGAATATTATCGGGTCTAATTGAATTTATGGGGTCTAATTGAATATTATCGGGTCTAATTGAATTTATGGGGTCTAATTGAATATTATCGGGTCTAATTGAATATTATCGGGTCTAATTGAATATTATCGGGTCTAATTGAATTTATGGGGTCTAATTGAATATTATCGGGTCTAATTGAATTTATGGGGTCTAATTGAATATTATCGGGTCTAATTGAATTTATGGGGTCTAATTGAATATTATCGGGTCTAATTGAATTTATGGGGTCTTATTGAATATTATCGGGTCTTATTGAATTTTATGGGGTCTTATTGAATATTATGGACATTTATGCTGTAGACCGCTTAACAAGCATGGTATAATCTTAATATTGTAGCACGATCAATTGTACCACTGATTAACTACACCGCTAAAAAACGGTTTTTCTTTTGGGTTTTTTTTTGTGTTTTTTTTTGTTAAAAGTATTTTAGTCACCTTTAAAGTTGTTTATAATATGGTCTGTCATTTCATGGTTTGTCATTCTATAGATAGAACATCCGGGTGTTTACTTGGGGCACTATCACTATCTCAACAGCTGTGCGCCACTTCTACCTTAATGTGAGTCAGCGAATTGGGTCTTGACCATACACAAAACAAAAAAAAACAAAAAAAAATATCTTCTTAACAACTTATAAAATATTTATTAAAAAAAAAGAAATGTTTTAGCTATCAAGATGTTGAAGTTAGTAGTCAGCACTCATGTTTTACAAACAAAAACCTTGCCAAAAGACAAAGACGTAATCCTCGACGACGTTTTCCAGTCTCAGAAGAAAGGAGTTTTTTCCCCTCAAAAAGCCGCTTTGACGTCATTGACCAACCCTTAATACCAACCCCTAATAACAACCCTTAATACCAACCCCTACCACCAACCTTTAATATCAACCCTTAATACCAACCCTTAATACCAACCCTTAATACCAACCCTTAATACCAACCCTTAATACCAACCCTTAATACCAACCCTTAATACCAACCCTTAATACCAACCCCTAATACCAACCCCTAATACCAACCCTTAATACCAACCCTTAATACCAACCCTTAATACCAACCCTTAATACCAACCCTTAATACAAACCCCTAATACCAACCCTTAATACCAACCCTTAATACCAACCCTTAATACCAACCCTTAATACCAACCCCTAATACCAACCCTTAATACCAACCCTTAATACCAACCCTTAATACCAACCCTTAACACCAACCATTAATACCAACACTTAATATCAACCCCTAATACCAACCCCTAATACCAACCCTTAAAACCAACCCCTAATACCAACCCTTAATACCAACCCTTAATACCAACCCTTAATACCAACCCCTAATACCAACCCTTAATACCAACCGTTAATACCAACCGTTAATACCAACCGTTAATACCAACCCTTCCTGGTGTCCTTTGATCCACATGCGAAAGGGTATCGGATGTTCCCATGAAGCACTCATGTTGTGTTGACTCTGACCACTGGTCAGTCTGTTCCTGTGCGGTGGTTGCAATTAGCCCCGTGTAATGTGTTGGTCAGTTTATATAAGGGTTGGGGGGTTATTTGCGCATGGCGCTTTGGGCAGCTGCAATTTTGGTCGAACATTGTATTACTGCAATATTTCAGTTCCTTCGTCTGATTTGGTGGAGTCCGTGAGTGGAAAAAAGGGGGGAAACTTGAGTCATACCATTAGCTATTCATCCAATCGTTAAGTAACCAGAGGACAGCAGCCAAGCTCAGCTTGCGGTTTCAATCCGATTTCAAGAAATAGCCAAATCAGAAAGATAGGCCTAGCTTTCTTAAAGTTAATTTTAGTAAAAAAAACATGTGTTATATTTTTAAAAAATCAATATACATAATTTGCAATCTCTGTCACGTCTGTCTGTCATGTATGTCCGTGACGCTACTAATTTTAGAAAGCACCGCACCAAATTACTGCACCAAAAAAAGAACTCTTTTGGAACGGCCGCAAAAAATTGTTCAATAGGTGTTATAGGACTTATAGGTCAAGTAACAAGTCTTTAACACACTGTGTTCTGGTTAACAACTGTCTTTATTCAACTATACAATCAATTGCAATCAACTGTACAATCAAGGCAGCTCGTATGAAATCAACTCCGGTTACCTCTCGTACATTTATAGTCAGCTCTTCTCCCAGTCCACGACCTCGCACACTTACAGTTCACATCACAAACCACGTGTTTCATACTAGGTCAAGTCCTTGCATGCTCATACAATTTAAACACAACATGTCTCTAACAATAGGGAAATAAATGAATAAAATAAAAATAAATAAAATAAATGAAACTTCTGTATAAATTAAGTTATTTTTTTAATCTGATGTGTATTTATTTTGAAAACTTCCAAAATGACGGGTGATACACTATTTCTTTACATAATTCTCCTTCTTCTGCTTGTTAAAGGTAACGTTTCGGTCAATCAGTGAGTGAGTCAAAGTAATGTTACGTTCTTTCTTTTCTTTTTTTTAAAGGAAAAATTTGACGATATCTGCGTTTTGTGTGAATTTTTTTTTCCAACGAAATAATCCCATTTCAATGTCACATGTCTGAGGTGTTAAAATATTAATATCGTTCAGGGGCGTGAAAAAAATTGCGTGAGGTGTGGCGCCCTAAAGGGGATGGCAACACTAATTGAGGCTCTAATTAAGATACAATGCTCTATTGTGAATTGACATTTTGTAAAGTAACATTATTACAAGGGAATATCGCGTCCTGCCGCCGCCTATGTTAGGGAATGATTTCTAGCCGCCACTCTCCGGTGGTTGACTCGTGGAATAGTTCTAAAGACTGCGTCTTTTATGTATGAGGACATTTTAAATCTTATTTATTGGATCCAGCCATCAAGCCGTAATAGATAAAATAGATTAAATTTCAATTAAAACCCAAGTGAGCCGCAGCAGCCGACGGCATCTGACAGAATATGTCTGCATCCAAAAAAATCTGTCGAGTACTTTGGATTCAGTGCATGAGCCATTAAATCGTAACGCTGGGGCGTCGCGTGTTTTATCTATATACAAGCTCGAATTGATTACAAACTGGCTGTTCTCTATCACAACTTCTTTTCTGACTCATATCCTTCCTACCTTACTGAACTTCTGTCGGTCTACTCACCCAGTCGTCAGCTACGCTCTTCTGCCGACACACGTATTCTCTGTGTTCCTAAGACACGAACTAAAACTTTTGGCGAAAGGGCATTCTCTTTTTGTGCACCCAAACAATGGAATTCTCTACCATTACACATCCGTAGTATTCCAACTACCAAGTCCTTCAAGACTGCACTTAAGACGCATCTTTTCAAAATGTATTTACAAAATTAATGAAACAACATTTGTTTTAATGATTAGCGTAGCTTATGTGTAATGTACTGTCCTTTATGTTGTTATTATGGTATGAATGGTTATTTAATTATTATATGTATGTTATGATTTGTAAAGCGTTGGAGCCCGGTTGCCTACTGGGATACAGCGCTATATAACTAATCAATTATTATTATTATTATTATTTATTATTGTATTTCAAGATGCTGCAATCACGGTCAAATTTTTTTAATATAAAAAAACCCACCTAATAAAAAAAATATTAAAAAAACCAAAAACCAACTTAATACCAAAGCATTCACACGTTTTTCCTCCTCATTAACACGATCAATGAAACGGGATACAAACCCAAACACAAACCTCCTCAGATACAGTCTCAGAGAATCATTTGTACAAACGGAACCCAAGCTCTCTTCGGGGACCGCTCCAGGGCCAATCTACCGCTGCGGCTTCATTTACTACCATTACAAACGTGCAAACAACCGACGGGCGTAGCAACGCAGGGAGAGACCGGGGCCTTGAAAACCAAGAACTTTTATCATCCTTTATTTTTTTTCCACTTCTCTTTCTTCTTCGTCCTCTTCTTCTTTCGTTCACTCGTCAGCACAATCTCTTTAAATATTACCCTCCCCCCTTCTCTATGAATTTTTTTTCGAGTTTGTGTACACCTTTAGGAGGGCGTTGGTTTGGACGGCCGCGGAGCCCCAATCCGAGGTGTCGGGTGTCCAGCGCGGACAAGGGCATCCCGGAAAGTGGAGAAGGAGGGGGGGACCCGATGAGGTCATAGTAGCGCTCCTGGGTCTCGGCCACGCCGTTGTGTTGACGACGAGATGACGGACTCCCCGAGTCGAGTCAACGCCGTATCGTCTGCTCCGGCTTGGAAGCGGGAAAAGAGCGCCCGATAGCCCCGGTATCAGGATTCTTGGGAGGCAAACAAATTCGGATGCGGTGACTAGTGGTTGAGGAATTTATCTCTTGGAAAAAAAATTGTCAGACTTTTGGTCTGGTAATATGAGTTAATACATTTTTTTTTCTTTCTTTTTACCCCCGAGCAAATGATAGTAACGTACTTTATTTTGTTATATTCTGCATCCAGATATTGATTGCAAGAGAGTTTTGTTTTTGTTTTGGCTGTTTATTGGAGTGGTTTTTCTTCTAAATATCTAAGACAACTAAAAGAACAGGTATAAACATTTTGAACATAATTCTTTGGAACGCAACTTTTACAGTAAACCTCTTTCCAAATTCGACCAAGTTATCTACCAAGACCATGTATGTTACGAAAACATGTTACCAACATGCAGTGATACGGTATTTCAGACCCAACACGTTTAATAACTCTATAATACTCTACAGGACAAGTAACCAATGTTCCTTCGAGGCCGCGCAGACATCTGCCATATACCGGGCAGCAGTTTAGAGTTACCGCGAAGCAAATTCTGATAAGTATAAATATAAAATAAGTGTGTTTCTGTGATGTGAAAATTTGGTGTGACAAAATGGATAGTTTGCACACGAGTTATTTTCTTTGCACATGAAGCAAAGAAAATTACACTTAATAAATTTTTTGTTAAAAACTCAATAGTACCACATATATTTATAAAACTTTGTGACCCCACACACTGGAAATCAAACCATATCACGCCAGTTACTAAAGACTTCAATCGGATTCCTGTTGTTGAAAGAATAAACCATCAAGACTTGCAACAGATCTGTGTTGATAATATTTTGATGAAACCGAATGTGTTGCATACTTTGCCTGATAAGCAGATATGGTTACGACCAATGCTCCTTCTAAGGGTTCGTTGGTCCTTGTGGAAAGTAAACAAAACGCATGTGCACAGTTGCAGATCATCCATTTTTAATGCAATATTTTACCAAATAAGCTGAGCGGTAATTCTTAACTGCTGCGCGGCGTCGCCCAGATATCTGCGTGCCCGCGCAGCCACGCTGCTTAAAGGGAATATTGGTTACGACGTCCGTGATAACAATTACGTTACAGAGTAACACACACAGTTACATAGCTATGTACGTCAACTCATTGTTGCTCTGCACTCAGGCCCCTGCTGTATATTTTAATGGTCTCTGACGTCTGCTGGTCATGAATAATTCACACGTCGGTAACTCGGATTTACCAGACCTCTTTTTTTATATTGGGAGAGTATCACGTGATCTGGTGACTCGTCTACGAATTGACCTGGGAGTCACTGGGGCTGAGAGTCACCGGATGAGGGAGGGGAGGGGGGCGTGACTCCGACTAATTGCCACGTAATTTTGTGATGACGTATACTTTCTTTGTAGTTTTTATGGTGTTTTTTTGTTGTTGTTTAAGTCACCCCCCCCACCACCACTCAATAAATTCCAATTCTACGAGTGAGAAGGAATCGGTGCCGGAAGTTGTCTATGCTCTCCGAATACAACTATTAGTCACGTGTTTGGCTCGTTCAGAATTTATCGAATGGAGTGCAAGGACATGCAGACTTGCACGTAGTCTTACACCACGAGCTTGGGTAGCATGAGTGTCTTTACCTTCCCATAGTAGGGATTTAATAAATACTCAATGCTTTCTCTTTCAGTGCTCTCTTTGGGGATGTCAGTCAATATCAAATTTAAACTTAACAATTATTTTTTTAAAAAAAGGAATTTCAATAAGCACTTTCAACAACAAGAATAAAAAAACTCGATATGTTGTTTACCTTCATTGATTTTATTTTTTTAAAACTTTGTGCCATTCAATTTTCACCGTGATCATATATTTTTGTTTCTTTAGTACTAAGGTTTGTCAAAACGCACCCAATTCCTCCTAGGTCTTGAAAGAAAAAAATGTATAAGTATAAATTCTAATAACATGTATTTCTTGCTATTTATTATTATTTTAATTTGCTTTGAAAAGCAATGGTGCTAGGCAGTCAGTAGTGTGGAACCCACAAGGTAAACCACAAAGAGGAAGACCCAAGACAACGCGAAGACCATGTTGTATCGCATGAATCTAGGAGAATATGAAACAGCTGGGGGTAGATCTAAATATACCAGCTTAACACCGTGTCTAATGGTCTAATGCCGTCTATGACCACAAAGGATAAATTATGATGATTACTTCAAACAAACAAAAAATGAAAAGAAATAACAAAAAATAATCTGAAAAAAAGAACACACCGCAAAATTTATTTTATTATTAGATTGGCTTATTAAGGAATGTACATTTCTTCGTTCTTTTAATCATTAATTGTGGTTTACTCATTTTTCTTCTTTTCAAGTCAAGCTAAAAGTTCTATAAAAGTCAAAACTATCAAAGTTATTTTCCCGATCAGAAGGGGGAAATGTGAGTTTATAATCCACCTGCGCCCCTCTTTTTCCCCTCTTTTAATTTTTTTGTGTTATTTATCTCTCACCAATATTTTTTTCAAATGATTATGACTTTCATTTATTCATTGGAAACGTTTTAAATCTTGTAACATTTCATTTTTATTTTATAAAGATGTTAGATTACAAATCCGATTTAATGTTTTCTTGTTGGCTCACTCATCCTTAACTCTAACATAAGACATATGACACATATCTATATCACTTGATGTCTCCTCCATACCCCCCTCCCGTTGAACCCCACTACGAATGGTTTACATACAGCTCCAAACCAAAATAGGCTCATACAGATTTAATTAGACCAGACGAAATCAAGGGGAGACAATTAATGGTTGGAATAACGAGCCCTCTCCCCCCTCTCCTTTCCTCACGCCACGTCGGGTGTCAAGACCGTGTGGTCACCGCCCGTGGAAGTGATGCGGAAAGGAACGGTTCGATGGGCGAATTTAACGAGCTGGACACGTTTGTCTGTTCGACGTAGGGGGAAAAGCGAGGGAGGAGGCGACAAACTGCTTGTCTAACCTTACCCCAGGGAGGAAAGGGAGAGTACTTATTTTTAGCCCAGGAATATCTTATAATGTGACACGGAGTTATCTTTCAGAGAGGGCAGTGTGATTCTGGTTGGTCCGCGGCGAATGGTTGGTGGTGGAACGCTCTAGCAGCCGCGGGTGTTAGCAGCAGTGTGTGAGTTCAAGTCGTGTCAGCGCCATGGCTGTAGATAGTTGGCCCACTTGGAGGAGGAAGTTGAGTTAGACGTAACACGTCATCCGAAGACCAGGAGATATCCCCCGCCCCCCCCCCAAACCTTACCTCCAACTATTCCCCTAATTTAAAAAATACACAAAAACCTTTAAAACAATCATTTTAATGTAACAAATATACAATATAATAGTCCAAGTCACTGCCTCAGCGCAACCTAGTCTATATATATATAATTCACCAGAAGTTAAGACAAGCACAAGACGCAAGCAAATAAGCACGACAAGTGACCCTTGCTAGGGTCGAAAAATCACAGTTTATGGTTAGCAGGCGAGGATGTTGCAAAAAAGGGGGGGGGGCTCAACCGCAGTGCACATGTCTTGAGACCAAAAATGCGTCGGCGGTCCCCCCAAAGTTCACTTGCTTTGTTCCCATTTCTTCGTGCTGCTGTTCGTGTCCGTTCTTTCACCCTTTCTTTGCACTGTCTATGAGCAAGTCTGCGGCGTATGCCACGCAGCGGGTCGTATTTAGTACATTATAATCATAATAACAACAGAACAACCGGAAACATTAGAATCCTAAACACTCATTTCTAGACAGTCAGCTATAAAGTTACTTTACCCTCTGATACATGCGAAATATTTATCTTAGTAAATAATTCTCTGTGTAAAATGCCAGTGCAGCGTTTGTTTGTTTTGTGTGTGTGTGTTTTTAAATCCTTTATATCAACTCGTGGTGTCTGTTTGAACCCTTGCTTGCTTGCTTGTTTGTCGCCAAAACTTTGGATCGATTTTTAACCCACTTCCTCGTAAACTAGCGAGCTGAAATTTTTTTGCAGGCAGACTTGTGCTGATGATAAAAACGATGTATCAAAATTTCAAATAGATCGCATGTACTGTAATTAAATTATTGAATTTTTAGATTATTTTCTTCATCTCTGTGTATCATGTTAAATTTTTGAGATAGAGTGACTATAAGTCTATGTAGCCATGGATACGTTTGTATAGTCTCCATTCAATTAACACTAATCGAGGTCACCAAAAGACAGCCTTCGTCGTCTCGAAGTGATTTTTGCCTTTTGTTTTTGCTGCTTCAAGTCCTCATATCATAAGAACATGTGGTCCTGCAGGACATAGTCCCACAAAAGCCCGCCAGTGCTGATTTCTCTCTCTGTGACATGGGCCACTTCCAGCTATTCTCATTATTACCCCCCTTAATGACTATAAAACACAGCTTATCACCCCTGATTAGCCCGGTGAGCGCTCCTTGACAGGGGAAATAGCACGCGCGTTTTCACGGTCACGAGTAAGAAACGCTCCCTCAAGGTTTGAGGTTGGTCCTCGGTTAGGATCCATTTGAGCATCGATTCCAGAGACCAATGAGGAAAATCCGATTCCATCTGGATAAATACCGATTACGTATGATAAGAATTTCCACCAATGGAGAATCCCATCTTTGGCAGAAGATTTTTTTTTAAATGATGTCGCGAACTAACTTTAACGCACACTATAGTTTTATATTTTTTATATTTGAAGTTAGTTTTTTCAATATGTCGTCTCCATTTTTCCCATAATGCTGTTTCACTGTTTGGGTTAAGACATATGTAATGCGTGGTGGGTGGGGTTGGAGTGGGGTATTATTTATTGGTTTGGTACAAGACAAGAGGAGGCATTTAAAAGATATTTTAAGTCTTGATGCTCCCTACACATCCTAACCTTCGCTCTTTGAAAACGTTGCACTCTGTTGAAAAATATTTTACATATGTTTTTATAATCGTAAAGCAATGCTTTCTCGATACCATACGAGGAATCGAAATCGTTGGAATTAACGCTAAGTCATAATACAGAGCCTGGGTCTATAACTAGTCCATAGTAACGAATGATAATCGGATAACAGTAATTGTTTATTTACCGTGACCAGACAGAGTTCTCGTGGGATCACGGGACAACTGGTCACTTCGTGGCTATTTTTGGTCTCATAGACCAGCAATGGTTTCATCTCGGTGGTGGCGCCACATTTGTTAATGGGGATAGTCATATTATTAAACAACTCTCTCCCGCTATACATGCATAGACAGTATTTACCTATTTGCTAAACAAGCTATAGCTTAGGGTCCCCAACTTCTTGGGAGCCCACGAGAATTCTAAAAAAAAATCACATTTGGCACTGACGTAGAATATCTGGACTTCAAAAGGGCCCCCATATATCTCAAATAGCTTAGGGCCCCATCAAGTCTAAATCCGGCCCTGTACATAGAATTCACACGCGCGCTATTCTTGCACTGTTGTTTACAAGTGTATGTGTGTGTGTGGGGTGTCTTATTTGCGACGATAAATTTATTTGTAGCCTGACACTAGATATAATATACATGTAGCTATCTTTACAACATACTTATATATATCCTGCGATATTCTGCTGGTTAGCTGCATGCAGCTGAGTGGTGAGATGGACCAATACCAGAGCTTGTCACGTGGTCTGTACAAGTGTTTTTTGCGACTCTGCCGATTGAAATAACAGAGGTTTGTGTCCCATGTTCAACTTCTTCACTGAGAAGGCAGGAAACGATATTGGATATCCTATTTTGTCTTATCTTATCTCAGGGGTCGGGAAACCATGGCTCGCGAGCCAGCTGTGGCTCTATTGATGGCTGCATCTGGCTCAAAGACAAATGTTCGATTATGAAAACAAAGTTTATTCAGACTCCTTTGATCTACATATTAATTACATATAAAAAAACAGCATAATAATGCTATTAAAAAGAATTCAAAGACATAATTACGATTCGTTCAGTGCTGAAATTGCACAAAAATGCACACATTAAATTGAATTTTAATTACAAACATAATGTATGGCTCTCACAGAATTAGTTTTCAAAATATTTGGTGTCCATGGCTCTCTCAGACAAAAAGTTCAGACCCTTGTCTTATCTTATCATCTTATAATACAGACGCTCCTTCTATACAGAAAATTATTGCGTTCTACGTTTATCCACGGCTTATGCTGAGTCTTGCATTTTTATTAGAGTTTTAAATGTTGATGAAGTGTTAGTTTTCCTGGTTTGTTCAGGCAACTCATTCCAGGCCCAAATTCCAGGATGGGAAAAACAAGAAATCGTGTGAGTTTTGCCCTTGCATATATACGGCATTAGAAAAAAAATCATTTTCCCCTATATCTATCTATCTGAGAGTTGTATTAGATTATCTTTGTGTTGTATTTCCAAGTTAGGACATCTGTATGGTACTTCCCATGGTGCGGTAAAGAAACAAAAATCTGGACAACAAGGGAAGTAATAACCCCAGTTGCAGTGCCCCATAGGAGTTCCGGTGTATTCAATCTCCAAAACTCTGGCGACTCCAAGAAAACATTCAATGTGTGCCTGGTAGGTTCTACGACATTCAATATCAACAACCCATTGCCTCTTCATCAATTTTATCCTCCGCCTTTAGTGTCAATCCCACAGGTGACGGAAATTCGATTTGCTATTTTTATGCGCTTATAAGAAGAGCCAGAACGCCATACAACGCATGCTCTTATATGGGACTGAGATCTGATTCGTGAAAATTAAACTTACCACGAATAGTATGGGGCTTCGTTGAAGATATCCAAAGCCAATGGCACATGTAATAAATCATTGTTTTTTTAAATTCGGTTATATTAGTATATTTAAGTTAAAAAAACTTTTATTTTTAGCTCGCTTACAGAAAGTCTGCAATTATTTCGGGACCTACTTTTCAGTACCCTCATTACAGTGTGGCACTTCACGGGTTTTCAGGAATATAGGGGGAAATTACGGGAATATAGTTTGCCTCAACTCAGAATCCCTTAGGAGAAAACCTCCTTTAATTACTAAACATGTATAATTCATTCGAGGAACGGGCGAGGGAAGAAATCCAACATTCACATAGCTCGTTGGTGAGTTCCATAACTAGAAAAGCACATTCAGAGTTAAAGAACCCATGTGATGTTACAATAACTCTTATTTATAAATTTGTGTGTGCGCATGAGTCAGTCTTTCAACCTGGTGATCTGAAATAAGAGAAGGATATACGATATTATACATATATAATGGGGATTGGATATACTATTTTACATGTATATTGGGGCATAACATATACTATCATAAATTATACATAAATTACGATATGCTATGCTATATAATATATATATATACATATGTAATATCATTTACTGTATAATATGTGTATATATAGAGAGAGAGGTTTATACTTATACTATGTTACAAGTACATTAAAGTAGAAAATAATACATTATGTTTGATAATATTATGCGTCAGTCATATGAAAAGAAAATGTTCTCTTAAAATTATGAGAATTAAAAAAATTAGTGAAAACGAAAATTAATAAAAATAATAATTAAATTATTCTCATGCAAAATTTTCTCCAAAAATATAACACTAGTACAGCGATATTATGGGCCATGTATTCTGATATAACGGGCCGCTCCGTGAGCTCTAATCACCCTTATCTCGTCCCGTTAATTGCACCTGAGCCCGGGACGACTATGAACTTGTTTGCACGGCGAAGGTGCGGCACACTGGCCACAGATGAGCCTGCGGCGCGGCGCCCTGTTTGTCCTGGATCAAATTAAAATCAAAGAGCGGCACTTAAGTAGGCTGATAACCGTGCGATGATTAAGATGGATTGGGGATTAAGATTAGCGGATTACAGATGGAGGCTGGAAATTTGGATGACGTCATGGTCGGGGGGTGGGGGGTGGGTCTGGGGGAGGAGTGAGGGCGGTTACATGAAATCTTATACTTATAAAAGTTGCTACAGGTGTTTTGTTGTTAATAATAAAACGGTTCATTTATGATTTTTAGGTGTGTGATACTTTAACTTTTATTGTAAAGTTGTCGCAGCATAGGAATAAAGCTGCTTTTTTATTTTAAAGGGGAAAAAAAGGATTTAATATTTATTTACTTTAGAGGGGGGTGGCAAATAGTCTTTAACCGCCTCGGGGGCCAGTAACCTTAACCTTGGTCTGTTATGTGGGAATCAGGGCACTGCGTCATCATTGTTCCAATGATATGGTAGATGATGATCCCAAAAACGGAAAGAAAAAAAAACACAAAAATAAAACACAAAAAAACCCACAAAAAAAACACAATAAGTTTCCAGTATCTCTAAATGAGATCAACAAGATCTCGTGGCTAGAGATAATTTGAGTTTTTATATCTGAATTATTTGTGTCCCAAAATCCCTTGCACATCTTCTACTTCTGTTCTCTATAATTGTCACAAAAACAATAATTTCTTAATGGCAATAATGAATAAACGAAAAAGTCTTGACTTATTATTTTTTTTAACATGTAGATATTAAGTAAATAAACCTTTAACTACACTTGAAGAGATTCGTGTAAATATCATTGTTAAAATGCCCGTTAACGATAGCTCGCAGTTTTCCACGTTAAAAGGCTTTAAACCTATAAATATAATCCTAAATATGCAAGCAAATATACCTTAAAATTACACATTTCTTCATTTTTATAATACTGTGTTTTGGACTTTTTCTATGTCGCAGGGGCAGTTTTCTACTTTCCCAGCTTACCCCAGTCCCATTTTTGTTATCCACATAACGGTAAATCTACATTTAAGTAGATCTTAAACACAACGTGTAAATCATAGGTTCAAATAGTTGTTGAATCAAAACATTCGGGGTAAGAGACAAAAGGAACACAACGATTGTGTCATTGGTAAAGAGTGGTATTCGTTCCCGTTAAAATATTACAATGATTATTAACAAAGATGACGTGGCAGGTATGTTTTCGCCTCGAGGATGCACCTCACAAAGCAATGTCCATGCATGTGCACATTACAAAACATAGTCCATATGACCTCACAAAACAATGTCCATATTACCTATACAAACCAATGTCCATATGACCTAACAAAACAATGTCCATATGACCTAACAAAACAATGTCCATATGACCTAACAAAACAATGTCCATATGACCTAACAAAACAATGTCCATATGACCTAACAAAACAATGTCCATATGACCTAACAAAACAATGTCCATATGACCTAACAAAACAATCTCCATATGACCTAACAAAACAATGTCCATATGACCTAACAAAACAATGTCCATATGACCTAACAAAACAATGTCCATATGACCTAACAAAACAATGTCCATATGACCTAACAAAACAATGTCCATATGACCTAACAAAACAATGTCCATATGACCTAACAAAACAATGTCCATATGACCTAACAAAACAATGTCCATATGACCTAACAAAACAATGTCCATATGACCTAACAAAACAATGTCCATATGACCTAACAAAACAATGTCCATATGACCTAACAAAACAATCTCCATATGACCTAACAAAACAATGTCCATATGACCTAACAAAACAATGTCCATATGACCTAACAAAACAATGTCCATATGACCTAACAAAACAATGTCCATATGACCTAACAAAACATCGTCCAAAAAATCATGGACTATGGCTATGGAAAATACAATCACTCAGTTAAAAACAAATGCTAAAAAGCTCGAGTATATTCCATAAATTCAAAGACAACACGAATACAGTTTTTTGTGTTGTTTTTTTAAGTGTAGGGACAAAAGTCCTCCTTCACAATTGTTGCATGTGGTTAGCATAGAGCGGGACACGTGACCATTCACCACTGGTCAGGGTCAAGGTTTCATTGAATCTTTTCTTCCCCTTTGTTTTCATTTGAACTCACGAAATATTTGGGTCACACAAATCAGTTTTAGTATAGTGGAGAAAGACTGCAGAAACGTATACAAGAATGGGTTTGGTTCATAGGCAGTGTTCTTAAATGTAATCTACAGCACTGCAGAAGTCGCTGAGTGAATTGCGCTTGAACATGAAGTGATTGCAAATGTCTCTGTGTGTGATGTTAGTTCATTGTCCCTAGCAGGGGCTTTTGATCCCCCCTCCTCTTCACCCGATGCACATCCAGCCTCAGTAGGGGGAGCCCAACTTCTATGTTTTCATCAGGGAATTTTGAAAATTATTGAGGTAATTTCTTACATACAAGTATAGTTCTCTTGTGAGAGGTTGAATTAAAGTGCTTCACCACCACCCCCAACCGCCTTTGTTTTGCGAACCTCAATTTGAAACTATTCATTTTTTATATTTTCGATCAGGAGAAATTCTAAGTTCGAATTACTGCATCCTTGCCCCTTCCCTTCCCTTCCCATTCCCAACTTTAATCAGACGCCCCTGTTCATGGGGATTCTCTCGCGTTACTAAACATACATCCTTACTCCCACTGACCACTGATCCCACTGACCACTTTGATCCCTGATCCCACTGACCACACCCCCACTGACCCCTGGTCCCAATGACCCCTGATCCCACAGACCACTCCCACTGGCCTATGATCCCACTGACCCCTGACCCCACTGATCCCACTGACCCAACTCTCAGTGACCTCTTAGCCCACTGACCCCTGATCCCACTGACCCTTGATCACACTGACCAATGTGCCCACTGACCCCTGATCCCACTGACCCCTTATCCAACTGACCACTGAGTCCACTGACCACTGTGCCCACTGACCCCTGATCCCACTGACACATGATCCAACTGACCACTGAGTCCACTGACCACTGTGCCCACTGACTCCTTATCCCACTGACCCCTGATCCCACTGACCACTGTGCCCACTGATCCCTGATCCCATTGACCCCTGATCCCACTGACCACTGATTCCACTGACCCCTGATCCCACTGACCCCTGATCCCAATGTCCACTAATCCCACTGACACCACTCTCAGTGACCCCTGATCCCACTGACCCCTGATCCCACTGACCACTGATTCTACTGACCACTGAGCCCACTGACCCCTGATCCCACTGACCCCTGATCCCACTGACCCCTGATCCCACTGACCACTGAGCCCACTGTCAATGTGCCACTCGCAAGACGCCATTTCAATCGTGTAGTCAAGTAGACTGTAGAGCGCTCAGTCTTACTGTTGAAATAAGAAATAGAGCAAATAATAAATTTGAAAGGAAAAAACAAATTCCAAGACATTACTATTGCACGAGTAACCAAAATGGAGGGTCAATTTTTTTCTCCACTTTTTAAAAGTGAATATGTGTAGCTTATTTTTAAATCCTTTATATTAACTCGTGGTGTCTGCGGCGGACCTTGCTTGCTTGCTTGCTTGCTTGCTTGCTTGTCGCCAAAACTTTTGATCGATTTTTAACCCACTTGCTCGCAAGATAGCGAGCTGAAATTTTGCAGGCAGTTTCGTACCGATAATAAAAACAATGTATCAAAATTTCAGATCGATTGCATGTACCGTAATTAAATTATTGATTTTTTAGATTATTTTATTTATTCCTATGTATCATGCTATTTTTTGAGATAGAGCGTCGCGGTGCGTATTATATTGAACAACCTTTCTGTCGCGCAATTAGGTGCGTATTTTATTGACAGCTCTTTTTATAAACATATTCCTGATCGGTGCGTATTATATTAAACATGTTTTACGACACAACTTCAATTTTGTATTTCTGGATGGTCTGGCGCTGCGTATTATAATGAACATTCTTTTAGTTACTTCTCGTACATAAAGGATTTATAGTCAAAAACTTGGTTTTTTACGGGTTTTTCTTATTTGCAACTGCACTATTTTTTACACGCTTTTATTTAAGTCACAATGTTTGTATGTTGTATTCATCCTTCCTTCAAAACTTGAAACGTAAAATTATACCACTTCTGATGGTCCTAGAGATCTAAAAATTTTACCACAGATAGATCTTGGATGACAATGCATTGTATCAACATTTCAGATCGATCGAATGTACCATATTGAAATTATTGCATTTTTAGTTTATCTATAGTCTATATATAAGCATCGGTACCCGTCTGCTTTGTTGACATCCATGAGTTCACCACGTGTACTTAACACCGTGGTATAAAACGTTGGGCGGGCGCTTATGAGGTGTTTGGTATAAAAAAAATAGTGGTAAAAAAGATGTGTGGGCTTCAGACGTGAATTTTAAAGAGTTTTTATTATAAGTTTTAAAAAATAGCTGTAAAAACAAAGTTTTTGACTATAAATCCCTTATATATGAGACATTACTAAAAGTAGTGATTATGTTAAAAGCGTGTCCTTTTAAAAAAAAGATTTTTTAAATATTTAATTATTATTGTGTTTTTTTAAAAAAAATATTTTGTAAATTTGAACTAAAAAATAGTGTCATTAATTGTGAATGTTGGACTGAGAAAGCAACCATACCCATTGACTGCTCATCGGAATACAACACATAATTGAGTTATCGTTGGGGTAGATTCGGGTAGATCGATTGGAAATGTGGAATTTCTAAGCTTTGTGATATTTTTTTTTATTGTTAATTTTTGTTTATTCTAGAAACGAACATTCCTATTAGCCACTAAACATCTATTTTTGAACAAAATTAAATGTTACCGGCAAATGTATTTTATCTTTATGAATGTGTCGACTTTGTCTGTAAGGCCGCGAGTATGTGCGTGTAGTGTGTAGTGTTTGAAGCTTCCTGCAGCTCTGACACTTTGATCTGCCTACGTGTGTGTCGTCTTGATCTTGATACAGTTTTGTTTGGAGCTGCCTTATGGTGTGTTATTTGGCGCTTTTTACTGGTGTGTTATTTTGAGCTTCCTACGGGTGTGTTATTTGAAGCTTACTACTGGTGTGTTATTTGAAGCTTACTACTGGTGTGTTATTTGAAGCTTACTACTGGTGTGTTATTTGAAGCTTACTACTGGTGTGTTATTTGGAGTTTCCTACGGGTGTGTTATTTGAAGCTTAACACTGGTGTGTTATTTGAAGCGTACTACTGGTGTGTTATTTGAAGCTTACTACTGGTGTGTTATTTGAAGCTTACTACTGGTGTGTTATTTGGAGCTTACTACTGGTGTGTTATTTGAAGCTTACTACTGGTGTGTTATTTGAAGCTTACTACTGGTGTGTTATTTGAAGCTTACTACTGGTGGGTTATTTGAAGCTTACTACTGGTGTGTTATTTGAAGCTTACTACTGGTGTGTTATTTGAAGCTTACTACTGGTGTGTTATTTGAAGCTTACTATTGGTGTGTTATCTGAGCTGCCTACATATTTGTTATTTATAGTCCCTTATTCGTGTTAGTCATGCAATTTGGTTTTAAAAATTTACACTCCACCTCACCCTTACCTTTCCATCACACTCCACCTGACCCTTACCTTTCCTTTACTTTCAAATATATGAGTGAGACTGCAATCAGGCTTTTATAAAAAAAAATGTTATATATACAGAGTATATGTAGGCCTGACAGGACGTCACAAAACGACGAACATTCCGGCAAAAACCCTTTACCATCCACATCGCCCATTCACAAAGACCTAAAAATATCCATAACACTTTCACTGACTGTGAGTTTGATCTTTCAGGCTCAATGAATTCATTCCATACAATTTTATTTGAGACGCTTGCCTCCTCTATAACACAACAAAAGTGTTTAGGTTACGTTAGTAAAACTTAAATGATTTTTAAAGACCACACTTGGCGTATCTTCTAACCAGGGGCGGATTAAAAAGGGAGGGGGCTGTTTGGGCTAAAGCCAGGGGGCCCCAATGATTTAAGGCTAAATTAAGGGCACCCAAACTTAATATATTTTATGATAAAGTGGCTGGACCGGGCCCCAGGGGGAATTGCAGCCAGGGGCCCCGTGCAAGCTTTATCCACCACTGCTTCTAGCATTGTCGTGCCAATGGTCAGCCACAACACATTCAGCATGAGGCCACGCCTACGCCACCGTGTTTTAATCAAAGTTGGTGATAATCAATATAAAAAAAATTAAATCATATTTACAAAATTTTGTTGCGCTAAACAAATCCTTAGTAATCTATTTAAGCACCTTGACCCAGACCTTGACATTAATTCTTTATAGTTTATGATTAATAATATTAATATGATTTTTAAAAATTTATATGGCTATAGCGTATTAATTAATATTTAGTAATTTGACGTCCAATGCAATTGTGAGAAGATTTCTTCTTCTTATCATTCTGTTGCTATTTTTTCTTTAACTTTACACGAGTTCCTATGAAATCTTTCCGAGCAGCCTCGATCCCTGAATTCGTATTTGGGGGCACAAGCGGAAGATAATTACAACTGGCGCAATCTTTTCTTCCAGGAGTCCCAGTGTGGAACCCAGTAGAAAGCTTTACAAAACAAAAGGGGTTAGGGAGGGGGGGGGACACGGACGTCTTAAACCCCGCCCACCTCTCCACAAACCACCAACAGCGGCGCTACAACCGTTATCGACCGGCGGTATAGGCACCGCGGTGCGGACGAATCGCGTTGAATCCCCATCGTGCGTGGAGCGTGCGAGCGATGGCTCCGCCTACTCGACTAACAGCCCTGTCCGCTTTCCCCCGCTTTAGATAAAAACGTTTAAAAAGCAGTAAAAACAACACACTCAGCCCCCGCCTCTTTTTCGCCCCTCGGCGGCTCGTCGGCCCGCCTGTACGCAGAAACGTGCTTCAGAATTTTCTGATTAGCAGCGACCGTGATTTGTGCACGGTCCGTGTCCACGCACCGCATGTGCCGTGCCTACGAGCCGATATCTACTCGTCCTGTTTCGGGGAGGGGACGGACGCAAGAAATAACTGAGGAGAGGTAGAGAAGAAGGTGTTTAAAAAAAAAGAAAAGAAGAAGTAGGCACCAGACTGCAGAACAACATTGAAGACATGTTCGAGACAGACTTCTCCGGATGATTGTTGCCAGCGCCGGGAAGCACGCATCCAGCACCGCTAGGCTTACTTACTGCCGACGGGGGCTCGAGGCCTTTTATTGTGCACTGACAACACACTTAGGCACGTAGACGAGTCGAGGGGAACAGTCGGCCGACGGAGAAACACACGGAGAAAAAAAAGTTTCTTTCCAACGATAAGAGAAAGTGAGACAGCAAGAGAAGGAAAAGCAAGAAGAGAGAGAAAAAAAAATCTGTCGTGATTTAATTTTAAATTATTTTTTTTTAAATTCTCAAATTCATTATTTTTTCTGGACTCTTCTTGGAGCGAATTCTCACGTCTGCTTGGAATCAGCTGAATCTGTGATTTCCGTTTAAAAAAAAATAAAATTCTGGTGCTTTGAAAAAAAAAGTTGTATTCATCAATTGAGAATTAATGAGGTACTTTTGCCGTGAAAATTGTGTTTTGTTTCTTTAAATCGTGTGAGCAGTTTTATTTTTTCGTTCACATCACATAATCTCTTCCGCTCTGCTTACCTAACATATAACGGGGAACTACCTGGCTTATGATTCGGATTATTATTCTCTCTTGAAAAGTAAGTGCACATTTTCTTACATTTATTTTATTTAAAGACATGTTTTGGCCCCAATTGTTTGCTGTTGAAAAATAATATTCTGGGATATTGATCAGGTGTATTCAAAATCATAATTATGGATGACGGATATTGTAAACTCCTAGAATGAAGATGTGTTATTAGAAATTATAGACATTAATACCACGTTGAATAACACACAGACCCTTCTAAATCTATTAGCGACAGCAAGTTGTGTTTTTTTTTAAATACCAAAACTCATACCCATAGTACTTATACCCACTATTGTCATCTCCCCCCCCCCTTTTTTTTCAGCTGCGTCCGTTGCAATTTGACATACAACATCTCGAGTTTAACTTTGTAGCGCGAATACAATATTATATCCTCAAAAGCGGTCTCCAAAACTAAAACTTGCGTCGATAGTTCAAATGTTAATTTCGTTCGTTGACTTAATTCAACCCTACATGCCTACAAAGTGAATTGCTCTGATGCCAAACAAAATAGTCGGAACTGGGAATACTGTGTCCGTGCGCTTTACTAGAAAGATATTTATGGATTTGTTGTCATAGCAACCGAATAAATACCTTTTTTAAAAATTTAGTGTGTATGCTTACACATACGCACCACATACAACAACAACATCAACAAACAAGAATATAAACTTCCATTTCTGGAATAGTTCAACAAAGTATATGAGCTGTATAGTATATAGCAGTTGACTGCAATGACTTTGTGAGATACAAAAGATGTTTGCTGTCAAGTCAGTCATCGAGTAGTGTCAATTGACTGAAGTCAAATGGCCCCTGAGCCTCCAGTTCGCCCCCCCCCCTATTCTTCTCGCTGAACTTTTAGATGATTTTTTTTTGGACAAAAACCTAATGGCTTAGACGAGCTATAATATAAGCTTATATTTATAATATTAGATTGTGTTGTCGACCAAGTCATCTCTTTGTTAGAAAGGCGGCGCTTCTTTTCAACCCTCTCTTTCAATTATTGACTATTCATTCACGAAGCAATAAATGATTTCCTTTAAACATTATCACATATATATATATTTAATTTACACTCAATTATCGCTGATTGTGGGCTAACGTTAAATCATAATCCTTTTGGTTTCCAGATTAACATTAACCAAACAACGCACGAACCTATGCCGTCAGCATTTGTGTTGTAAACAGTGCTGACTGACTCAAAGTCAAAGAGTTATTTTTTTGGTGCAGTAATTTGGTGCGCTGCTTTCTAAAATTACTTTAAAAATCGTGTGGTGGTTAGCACTGTAAAAAAAGATTATATACATACTTTGTGTACATTTCAGGAATATTTCGTATTTATCATACAAGGATAAGTTTTTTAGGCTTTTGACAACAAAAAAAAACACCAATTATAAAATACTTTGTGTACATTTAAGAAAGTTTAATATTACGTTTTTATTTATCATACAAGGACAAGTTAGGTGGGCTTTTGAAAAAGGTGGGCGCCGTAGGCGACCTTAAAAAGGGGGCGCCGCAGGCGCCACGGCGCCGCAGCACAAACTAGTTAACAATAAAAGCAAAACAGCCAAACACACAAACTACTGGAAAAATAATGAACTGTGCTCATTGAACCGTGACTCCAACATTGGCTCACACCTTCACTTCAATGCGCCTAATATAAGTTAATCACTCTATTACTCGGGCTTTTAGGGTTACTATTACATAACATTATCTATGCCGTGTCTCGCTATAGTGGACACTGGCCGTTGTATTTATTTAACGCCGTGACCGCTGTGACCGCCCTCCGATCATGTTGTAACTCTCTTGCATAAAGAGTGACCTAACGAAAGCGACTATTTTGAATGTCAAAAGAGCCCCTTTTATTAGGTGTAGACAATGCCAGACTTACCAAAACTAGACATAAAATATGGTTAAGGGTATGTCGTTAGTTATCTTCTTTGTGTATAGAAGGAGCGCCTGTAATGTCTAAGTTAGTGTTACAATAACTATATCTTGTTACATTATTAACGTCTTTAATATTTTGAAATAACATCTATTAATGCAATAAAAGTTTACGGTGTGCGAAGATACGTTTGCGGTATTTAAATAATTCAAAGACATATTGTAAAAAGAAATAACGAAATAACTAAAAATTAACGATGTTGTGTTTCAAGACTTAATTAATTTTATATTAGAATATATTTCTAGAAATAAGTCATTCAAAACTCATGGAAATATGGAGAGGGAGAAAAAAAACAAACAAAAACATCAAACAGATTATCCATCTCTCAAAATCTTTAGCCACCCCCCACACCCAGAAGCGTAGTAATTGGGGGGGGGGTAGGGAGGTACATCTGTCCCCGGGCTCCAAAGGTACCGGGGCGCCAAAATGAGACTTACAAATTTACATTATAGCAAGTGAACAAGAGTAAGATATTAATTAAACGGAGACAGGGGGGGGAGGAACTCATTTTATCTTCTGTCCCGGGGGGGGGGCAATATATCCTAGTTACACCTATGTCCACCACCACCCCTCACCCATACCACAAACACCCGAAGATCAGCAAATTTCTTGTAATGTTGAGACAAGTTACCGACAAGATCCCCCTCTAAACTGAAGGTGTTTTCGCCATCTTGAAATTGAAAGTTGATCGTCCAGTTAAGTTTAAGTGCCGGAAAGTGGTATGTGTGTGTGTGCGTGGGGGTGGGGGGGGTGGGGATCTTTCACCAGCCACTTGTCAAAAAGTCTTGAGTATTAAAAAAAATGGGCTTTAAGGAATCAGTGCAGGTACCGTTTGTGTGCCAAAAGGTGGGGTGGTGGGGGCAGGGTTTGCCTGATATCGTTATACTTTCTATGCTATCATAACGCGCGACGCGGAGATTTGTTAAAACAAATTTCAAGTTCACTGAGTTTATATCAATGTTTTGACTAAACGATCGCTTTAAAAAAAGAAACAAGAACTTATTGCTAATAACATGAGAAACTATCGTGGTAATTTCCAATGAAGCATCCACATACGACTGCAGAAATCGGTGGAACAGAGATTTGGTGGTAAAATGTGCGTTGTTAAAACTGGTTTACCAGAGATTTGGTGGTAAAATGTGCGTTGTTAAAACTGGTAGACCAGAGATTTGGTGGTAAAATGTGCGTTGTTAAAACTGATAGACCAGAGATTTGGTGGTAAAATGTGCGTTGTTAAAACTGGTAGAACCAAAATTTTGTGGTAAAATGTGCGTTGTTAAAACTGGTAGAACCAAAATTTGCTGTTAAAATTTGCGCTGTTAATACGTGTGCTACTGAGGTTTAATAGAACACAACATGTGCTGCTAACGCAGTGGCGTAAAATGTTTTGGTGACGCCCTTGATGGGCAAAGAAACAACTCTTTCAGCTTTTCCAGAAATTCCGACATGACACTCATATTTTATAGAGAAAAGTGTCGTATCAATGACATTTAGCTCATTTGTTCTAAACAAATGTGAGCTGTTTGTAACTGTTATAGTTATAGCGTCGCACTTAACGTTAAAATCGGCGTAGTTGAAATTGGTATCTCTATGTTCTGTTTTGTACAGGGCCGTCGCAATAACTAATCTAAAGAATATAAATTACTTGGGCTCCTAGACGTCTATTGCTAAATGTGTGTCACTAGTGTTTAGTGGTGAAAGGCTAAATGTGTGTCACTAGTGTTTAGTGGTGAAAGGCTAAATGTGTGTCACTAGTGTTTAGTGGTGAAAGGCTAAATGTGTGTCACTAGTGTTTAGTGGTGAAAGGCTAAATGTGTGTCACTAGTGTTTAGTGGTGAAAGGCTAAATGTGTGTCACTAGTGTTTAGTGGTGAAAGGCTAAATGTGTGTCACTAGTGTTTAGTGGTGAAAGGCTAAATGTGTATAGTGTTAAGACCGTGTATACAAAAATAGTGTGAGCTTTGATGTTGAATAAATGTACATATTTGAGAATGCTATTTCTATAAATACGTCACCAGAATTCAAATGAATGCTCCCTCACCCCTGTCACAAACTGTCACAAATCTTGGAACCCCCCCCCCTAAAGTACGTCACACTTTCGAACAAAAATGATGTTTTTTATTAACAAAATAATTAAAATTTAATATAAAACGCCGTGACGTCACACGTGGTCGGACCCCCCCTCCCCCCTGTCACAAACTGTCACAATTTCTTACACCCCCTCCCCCTTATCTGGAGCGTGACGTACTTTATGGACGGGCCCATACTATTTATGTCGAATAGCGGCGGCAATGACTAACATACGAACTATGAATCATGCGATATGGTTATAGTGGTAGACTTATCGCAACAATTGTTGACAGCCCGATATTGGCGACATCGCTGTGACAATGTTCTCGTTTCGACACTATTGAACATGTTTGTATTGAGCTCATCAAGAACATGCAGTGCGTGCTAGAAGCTAACCCTCCGCTTTCATTCCAGTCTCGTTAAGACCAAGTTATGAATAGACTAGCTGACCCGCGGCGTAGCATACGCGGCTAAGGATTTAGTGACGGGTTGTCTGCATGTATGTATGTAATAATGCACGCAAAGTATTTCATAATAATTATAAATCCTCAAATCCTATTTGTACATCGTTCCTTTTCAAAAATTAAAATATAATAATAAAACTATGATGTCATATAATATTTTTTTATACAATCCATACAGACAACGGGAATCAATATACATAATTAACATAAGTAACTTATCCGTGTTTGATAAATACGAAATATTAAACTTGTTGAAATGTACACAAAGTATTTAATAATAATTTATAAATCCTAAAATCCTAATTTTATATCGTTCCCTTTTCAAAAATTAAAATATAAGCATAAAACAATGACGTCATTTAATATTTTTATATGAAATCGATCGCAGTGCCACCTAACATAACCTAAAAATATTATATGACGTCATATCCGTTACATCCACACATACATACATACATACATGCATACAGACGACGGGAATTATGTATATTGATTTGATAGAGGAACGCTTATATTATTTGACGAGCATCCGAAAAGTTTCATTACCCCATCGCTTCAGTAGCTGCTAAATACATTCATAATACATCATAATACATGTCATAATACATGTCATAATACATCATAATACATGTCATAATACATCATAATACATGTCATAATACATCATAATAACATCATCATACATCATAATACATCATAATACATCATAATACATGTTTTCATCTAAAGCACTTAAAACACTTAAAGCTTAATGTACATGTCACTCATTCGACAGACGATACATGACGGCCTGGTGGTGGGGTATATTTATATATTATATATATAAAGCAACGAATCCGCTTCTGCAACGACTAAATAATTTCCGAAAATAGAAAGAAATATACCCCCCCCCTTGCCTTACCGGACCCCTTTTTTGGATTCTTAAAAATTTCTAGTTAAGAGATGAAAAAAAAATGCAAATTCTAATATGAATTAATTTTTATGACAATCGTGTTGTATTTATTAACTTTTTATTTCCAATGAGTTTCATATTTCATAATTTTATTGGAAAAAACAAAAAAACACAATCTTATCAGCCATAATTTGTACATGTACATATAGCATATACCTCAAGCCTATATGAGCTGATATTAACATACAATAAACTGATGAACTCAAAAAAATTTAAAAAATTGATCATAGGGAGAATGTTTTTATTAACAAATAACTTACGCTTGAAAGTCTTTAAGTTAAACAAAATAAAATAATTGTTTTCTTTTATTGAAGAAACTGTCAACCCTAATATCTCTTTGAAAAAGAAACCAATACACAATGAAGAATTTCAAATTTTAAAAAAATTAACATTCTAAAAATAAAAAAAAATTCGCGAGAAATGTGAAAACCTTTGTCAATTCAATTACTTTTTTTATAGCAAAATTTATTTTACAATAGTACTTTAAATTTTAATTTCGCATTTTAAGTGTGTTCGAAATGTAAGATTTAGATTTAGTTTCTGATTTAAAATTGTCGCTTCCTAATAAATTAAAACATGTAAATTACCGTTTGCTTTTCACTCCTTTAATCGTTGTCACTGGTATAAAATATTTGAAACTATTACTCCAGTAACAAATAATTCATACAACGGTGCAAAATTTTTAATTGAGAAACAAAATTGGTACAAAAAATTGATTTTGATTGTACAGAAACAGTGAAAATTAAAAAATGGTTTCAAAAATGATTGTGTGTTATATGTGTGTTTTTATGTGTGTCTGTGAGAGGAGTGGTAGGGGTGGTGAGGGGGGGGGGCGGGGACAACTCTAACATAAACCATACGCAAACACGGTCTATAGAGATTTTAGAAATACTTTGCAACGTTTCATGAAAGAATTCAAGGCTTCTAATACTTCTAAGAGTCAGTTTTGGACAATAAGACTTCGGAATACTTAAATTGATTCTTGAGCATCGCATAAACGAGTGACGTGTTGTTCGCCATATATGTCACATTCTCTATTGGTAATTTGTGTAAAATATAATTCTAAACTAGAGTGATTTAATGTTATTAATCTATCAATACATGTTAATACTATTAAAGCGGTGATTTTTTAAAATCTACATAGACCTTAGAACTAACTGCACATACGATTCACTCATTAGTTGTTTTTAGAGCTTTTTATTTCCGCAAATCAGGCAACGTTAAATTTCAAAAAAAATTTTTATTCAACTCGCAAATTGTAATTTTAATTCAAACCTTAAAATTTTTTATTTATCAATTTAATTTCATCAATTTTTGTGTCATAGACCAGCGGTCTTATCTTATCTTATCTGTTTACAGACGCTCCTTCTATACAGAAGATTATTGCGTCCTACGCTTATCTATGGTTTGTGTTCAACCATTGATACAGATCAAATATTACTGTGTCATAAACCAGCGGTCTCAACCATTGATACATATCAAATATTATTGTGTCATAGACCAGCGGTCTCAACCATTGATACAGATCAAATATTATTGTGCCATAGACCAGCGGTCTCAACCATTGATACAGATCAAATATTATTGTGTCATAGACCAGCGGTCTCAACCATTGATACAGATCAAATATTATTGTGTCATAGACCAGCGGTCTCAACCATTGATACAGATCAAATATTATTGTGTCATAGACCAGCGGTCTCAACCATTGATACAGATCATATATTATTGTGTCATAAACCAGCGGTCTCAACCATTGATACAGATCATATATTATTGTGTCATAGACCAGCGGTCTCAACCATTGATACAGATCAAATATTACTGTGTCATAGACCAGCGGTCTCAACCGTTGAACGGCACACATATTATTTTGTCATAGACCAGCGGTCTCAACCATTGATACAGATCAAATATTATTTGTTAATCTGCAACGTAACACACGTATTAAATTAAAATGTGATATAACCAAGTAAATACAACTGTAAATAATTTTTTTTAGTGATAAGTAGTATTTAAGATGTAAGAAATGTATTTTGTTTACTAGGGTCGAGTTATTTGTTGTAGCCCTTGACACATCTTTTGTTTGAGATCCTTGTCATAGACGAATGTCATCGTGGTACAATGGAGTTAAAATCATCGTTCATCATGGTACAATGCAGTTAAAATCATCGTTCGTCATGGTACAATGCAGTTAAAATCATCGTTCGTCATGGTACAATTCAGTTAAAATCATCGTTCATCATGGTACATTGAGTTAAAATCATCGTTCATCATGGTACAATGGAGTTAAAATCATAGTTCCGCTTACTGTTATAGTTATATGTACTGCTGTTTTAATAAAATATTAAACTCAAAAAACCCGTGCTTGCCAAAATTGTAAACAAATCACTATTTTATGAATGGCTCACAGGTATTTAAAAAAAAAGAATCTATGTATGCCTAATGACTGCTGCAATGGAACGAAATTGGTAACATTACTTCATGTAATTTTTATGCTATTTATCTGACAGTCAATGTGAATTTAAATAAAGACAAATGCCATTACACCAAGAGGACTTTATTTGGGACCACTTTTAAATTAGCAAATAACTCCACCGAGTTTAATAATTTATTAAAGAAAAATATAACTCTGTGAGTTCAGTGTCTAATAGAATCGAACTTTCATTGTCATAGAAAATGTTCACCGTTGTCTTGACCTGACTTAAACCATTACTTACCGGCGATTAGTGACCGCCCTCCCCCTCACCCCACGCTAAGTCCACATACACATACAACAGTAAAGCAAGAAATAAATCGTCTCGTGTATAGCAGGTCCGACCACCGGACCTCCCTGTTTACATGGTTGACTTCAAACTTTCCCGACAATAAAACCCCGAAATCATTTATTCTCTCACTCAACTATACCCCCCCACGACCCGGGAACTGACCATGTGTTCCAGTCCGCTGGACGCTCTCTCGGTCCAAGCGGCTTGACCGGTCCGGAGTATAATCACAAACAGTCGTTTGGGGGAAAAAAACTTCTCGAGGCTGTCCGCTACCCAAATGTCCCAGAGCTGGCTGGGGAGAGATCTATTTGTCCCTCGGCTTTGACGAAATTGGCTGGACCAGGGGGAAACCCGGTCGTCTGCAATCGTCTCGACCTTTTCTCTCGGAGAGTATTTGTAACCGCAGGGATACAAGCCTCTCGGAGAGCGGATAAGCGGGGGTCCGAATTAAGGTATTACCATGCTTGGAATCTGTTATCAATAACACTAAACAAATAATTGAAGTTTCCAGACTCAAGCAATCTTCACCCCCCCTCCCCCGAACACCACCCCGGGGTCGCCTTAACATGCACGGGATTGTCTCAGTGTTGAAACTCTCATTGATATTCATCTATCAAATTTGTTTCATTAGTTTTGGGGGGATTTAGTGCGGAACATTGTAACCAAAATCAGAAATTGAAGCTATTTGTTTTGTTACTCTTTTTATTATTATTATTATTATTGTTATTATATTATTATATTATTATGTATTTGTTGTTAAAATTGAAATGAATCCCATTTAAAGCATCAAATTAATAGATTTCAAAATATATTCCATTTTTTTTCCTTCAAAATTTATTTCGGTGACAGTAGCAACGTAATTAAAAATTCATAAAAAATATGTAACATCTTTTGTTTTCTCTTCTTCTCCTAAAAATGCCCATATTTCACCAGCCTTTCACGTATAATACGTATTTATACCTGTACATACAGCCGCCCCATTACTTATGCTAGGAATAGTTTCTAGTCCTATATCAGCCCATGCCACGAGACGGATATTTTAAAATTAGCGGACACACACATTAACTTAACCCAGATAAGTATTCAGTGTTGATGGCATGTGACGATGGAAGCTTTACAAGTTGATGTCATCAAAACAATGCAATGCACTTTAGTTTTCTGGAACAACAAAAAAAAAGAAAAAAAACAAAAAGGCAGCTGTGATGTTCACGAACAGTAGGACAAACAAACGAACCGCATAATATCACCAGTGTTCCCTCTAAGGTTTGGTCTGCGTGCAAAATAACACACTCGTGTGCAAAGTTGCACAGCATCCATTTTTGTGCAAGATTTTACACCCAGCAACACAGACATTAATGTGTCCTTGTCAAAATTTGCTGCGTGCTAATTCTAAATTGCTGCGCGGCGTCGGTTAGAAATCTGCGTAGCCGCGAAGTCGCGCAGCTTAAAAAGAAAATTGTCTAACACCCCGTAAAATAAAATTTGTTAAAATATATCAACACGCAGCCTAACCTATCGCAAACCACGTCTGGAAGTTGAAAATAATCTGCGCAAATCCGGGTCTCAGCTGTGTGTAGACATGTGTGTATCGTTTGGGTGTTGACTAGGGCTGGTAAAGATTAAAAAAATTAATTTGTTCGATTAATCATGAAAAAATTTAAACGATTAATCGATTACTTTCGATTAATTATTTTTATAACGCAAATATAGATCCCGTTAAGTCGCGAGTCACTAAAACGAAGGAGAAGTATGTAAGTAAAAAAAAATAAACTATTAATACATTGTAGAAAAAAATATTAGAAATATTTTCTTTAATTTTAATCGAAAAAATTGATAAACGATTAATCGATTAATCATTCATTTCCGCAGCCCTAGTGTAGACACGTGTATCCTATGAGCGTATACATGTGTATTGAAGCTGGTTTAGACAAAAATTCTTTGGTAACTGCACGAACTTGAAACAAATATAAATTAAAAAAAATATAATATGGCACTGTGGACAAATAATGTGAACAGTTTCTTATTGAAATATTAAACACAGGTTCTTTTTTAAAATATTTTTTAAAATTACTTTGATTTTTAGGGATCTTGATTTCGTTGTCATTTTTAGAACATTGTAATAAGTATTCACATTATAAATAAATATTCCGAGTTGCTTAAGTCACATTTCCAAAAGTCACCTACTACCGTCTACCGAGTTCTCTCGTCCCAAGTCACCTTACCCCTAGTCACCTCACCACAATTCACCTTACGCGTAGTCACCTCAAATCAAGTCACCTTACCCCTAGTCACCTTACTCAAGTCACCTTACCCCTAGTCACCTTACCTCAAGTAACCTTACCCTAGTCACCTTACCTCAAGTAACCTTACCCCTAGTCACCTTACCTCAAGTCACCTTACCCCTAGTCACCTTACCTCAAGTCACCTTACCCCTAGTCACCTTACCTCAAGTCACCTTACCACTTATCAATCACATAGAAAAACTGAGATAAAGCTTTTAAATAAAATACAAAATTACTCAAACAAATTGTGTAATGAAAACAATAAACTTGAGCTTTATTATTAAACTAACACGACAGTAAACGTTTCGGCTAATGTCTTCATCAGTACAATAAACACTAAAATACGTACTAAAAATAAGTAATACAATTATATTTAAATTCTGATAACATACCATATCATAACATAGTTCTTTAAAATAAAAAGAATGGAAAACAAACAAACAATGACACAGGATATGGGAAAAAAGGAGGACGTATCAAAAGTTACAGTGAAAACGACAATGGGGAAAAGATTCTACAATTAGGTAAAATTATGAATTTGGTTAATTCCATATGGAGCCAACGTTCCAAATCGTTTTATAAGTCTATTTTCCAAGTAGATCCTATCATGGCTATTGCTCGCATATAAAATACCAGTTCCTGAAATATCTAAAATACCGTCATGGTCAACACTGTTAAAATGTTTAGACACAGTACACAGGACATTGAGCTTGTTTATTTATATTATACAGGTGTTCTCGAAAACGATCTCCCAAGACGACGACCTGTCTCACCCACTTAAATTTTATTACACCTCTTGCAAAGAATTGCATAAATCACGTTTCGACTTGTGCAAGTGAATCCGTATTTTATTTTGAATTTTTCAAGAGGAAAAGAAATGTCGTCAACGTTTATTTTACCCCTAATCACCCCACTCCAAGTCAACTTACCCAAGTCACATTACCCCTAGTCACCTTACCCCCAAGTCACTTTACCCCTAGTCACCTTACCTCAAGTCACCTTACCCCTAGTCACCTCACCCCAAGTCGCGTTACCCCTAGTCAACTAACCTCAAGTCGCGTTACCCCTAGTCACCTCACCTCAAGTCACCTTACCCCTAGTCACCTCACCTCAAGTCACCTTACCCCTAGTCACCTCACCTCAAGTCACCTTACCCCTAGTCACCTCACCCCAAGTCACCTTACCCCTAGTCACCTCACCCCAAGTCACCTTACCCCTAGTCACCTCACCCCAAGTCACCATATCACCCTTATAGTTTACTCCCAGTCACTTTACCCCAGCATCACCAATCACTGTCCTATTACCAAGAGTTACTTCACCCGAGTTCTATTACCTCAGGTCAGCTGACCCCGAGAACCAGCTTCAGATCCCTAGCAACCATCCATTTGTTATGTTAAATTAAACTGTGGCTCTACATTTCATTCACACTCATCAAATAGTTAGCTCCAAGTCAAAGATTTTTAAATAGTTTTTCAGAGAATCACTGTGTGTCAATGATAAGTACCGATATCATAGAAATTGGGATTAGCTATATTAATGGAACAACTTTTTCCGTGTAGAAATTCTGATTAAATTACAATTACATACACATTTGCTTGTAGAATCTAAGAACTAACGAGTCCGCTATTGCTGCAGTACCTGTATTCCACATGAGGTCAATGTGGAGGGGCGGGGTGGGGGAGGTTTGGACTACCCTGATCTTGATAGCTATACCCTGATAGCTAAAACACCCTACTAAATCACCTGATAGCTAAATACATCCTGATAGCTAAATACACCCTGATAACTAAATACATCCTGATACTATACATCTGATAACTAAATACACCCTGATAGCAAATCATCGATAGTTAAATCTTTTGTGACTGTAAATCACCCACCCCAACCCCACTGTACAGATCTGATTGACATAACTGCATGTGCACCACCACACTGTACATATCTGATTGACATACCTGCATGTGCGCCACCACACTGTACATATCTGATTGACATACCTGCATGTGCACCACCACACTGTACAGATCTGATTGACATACCTGCTTGTCTGCCTAAAATTTTGGAAATGAAAAATTTCTATCCTCAAATTAATAGTACATATACTGTTCACACCCCCTTTTTGAAATCAGCCATTATTTTTGTTTTAAAAAATACTTGTTAGTTCCCCCACACCCCCGGTCTGCCCCCTCCCCAAAAGGTGTATTATAATTAAACGTCCCGTACTTATACATTTTCTTTGTTCAAGATTTGATTTTATCATTTGGACTTGGTAATCCAGCAAACCTACATGTGATCCTACTAAAGCCATGGGAAATGTCTGACTCGAAGGCCATCGCCGATTGAGTCAGCGCCACGAGAGATAGATTCTCGTTTATTGGCCAGTTTATTCATCGTGTGTGACGCGTGACTCACTGCCACACAAGACAGGCCGCCATTGTAGCTGCCGGAAGTGCTTCACTCTCCTCCCGCATTGTATCACTCCGCCTAAAGCGCGACCTCCGCTTAAATAACACCCGGACCTGGTGAAGAGCCGGTGAAACCGACTGTTGAAATTGTTTTCCAACACAGGAACGCTTTAAGCGAAACATTTAAATTGAGCAGCAACTTTTTTCCACCGCTCTCCACATCTCGTGAAGCTGAGGGCACTTGAGACGGTTTCAGTCAGACGTGGTCGTGGTTATGACGAGTCGGCGACGTCATTGCAAATGGAGTCACATAGTTGACGTCATGAGGGCCTTGAGACAGTCAATCCACTTCTGCCGGCGATTCAGCGATGTCCTTTAATTAAGTACCGCCGTTGTCAGTGAGCCGGACTAAACAGGATTTGAGCCAAAAACGTTTGGACAAGAGTATGTGTGTGTGGGGGTGGGAGTTAAGTGGCGTTTACTTAATGTGACTGGATCAAAGTGACGTATAGAAAGAGAGATTTCCAAGATAATAACGTTTGATTAAAGCAGGGGTCTCCAAACAACGGCCCGCGGGCCAGATGCGGCCCGCGAGGCCCTCTCATCCGGCCACTGGAGACCTTTTAATCTAAAAAAAAACCAGCACACTATTTTTACCTGTAGTTTACCTCAAAACTATGTGTAGTCGGCCCCCAGACTGATGTTTGACAGTTAATGCGGCCCTCCGGCAGACCCCTGGATTAAAGTAATACGAATGCAGTTAGCACATGTAGCTTTGGTGACATGAAAGTAAACGTAAATAGTGTAAATGGAACCAAACGTGAATCGGAAACTTATTTTAAGAAAACGATTTTTTAAAGAAATAAACTCAACAAAGAAAGATTTAATAATTTAATAGATACTATGTCATCTTTTAATTGGAATGACTCGGTAATTTCAAATAACGAAATTATATCAACGATATAATTCGATATTTAATTATTTTTTTTTAAAACACCTTTATTTTTCCTACTTCGCAAGTCTATTCACAAGATATGGTTATTAACAGTGTATTTGTGAAGTCAATGTCTCTGTTAAGTCTATGTGTCTGTAATATCAATGTCTCCGTTAAGTCTATGTGTCTGTAATATCAATGTCTCTGTTAAGTCTATGTGTCTGTAATATCAATGTCTCTGTGATGTTAAGGTATCTGTGAAGTCTATGTGTTTGTTATGATTTTGTTAAATTTCCTTGGCTATCGAAACCTCTTCTGGATTTATCATATATATAGGATGTTCATCATATGAGACGTTCATCATATGGGACGTTCATCATATGAGACGTTCATCATATGAGACGTTCATCATATGAGACGTTCATCATATGAGACGTTCATCAAATGGGGCTTTCTGGATTAAACTTATGTTTGTTTTTTTTTAATGGTGATCCGACATCCGTTTATCCGGTTTGCCAGAATTTCTTTCCAAAAAAGTAACAAGAAGGTATTAAATCACAAACAGCTAAGCTCAAGACCCGGCTTAGTCCTTTGCGACCCTCATAAATCTCCCCCCCCCCTTTTCCCCCCACCCAGCCCGAAACCTACTTTTCCCTTTTTCAAATTTTCCTCAACTCACAACCCCGAGAGACCCTGCATCAACCCAAAGACGCAGGATCACTTCATCAATACGGTGTTAAATTATTTTTATTTTTTATTTTTAAAAATCACAGTTTTAACCCTTTAGCCTTTAGCCGACCTCTGCCGGCGAAGCCTTTTCCTATAATCCTTCATCGACTGCATCAACTCCATTTTTTCAACTTTTATTATTATTTTTTAATATTTTATTTGAAAGTGTACACACGGGGGCATTATAGCTGGGTGGTCCGCGAGAATACGTCGGCTGCTGTTGTCGGAAGTATAAGCGGGACGAAACCGATTAAGTCAAGATATTTTACTGCTGAAAAGGCGCGAGACGAGATTTGGCGAGGGACAATAATCAGACGGCACGGCGAGGACTTTCGGTTTATAATTCAATGGTTTGTAACATAGACGGAGATGACCCGAGGGTCGCCGGTCTGTTTGTAAGTGATGTGTCTGTCCTGTTACATGTCGGTTTGCCAGGATAATGTCAGTTAAGTGGTAAAGAGACTGAAATGATCTCAGCTATGTGATTGTCAGTTTGTAAGGGGTTGTTCCGAATTGTAATGGTCATTTCAAAAGGAGTATGATACCGATGCGATGGTCAGAAAGTATAACAACATATTGGTCTGTTTTATAGTCTATTTCAGCTACGTTTATGTCAACTTGTAGGTGTGACAGCTATGTCATGGTCAGCAGTTTCGTGCTTAGTTTTCAAGGAGTTTGACAGCCATGTGATGGTCAGCTCGTAAGATGTAATCCACTATAGAAGTTGAGAACCGTCATCAGCTTCATCACCTTTCCTTTAAATTACCCGTGTAACATATGGACTCAGTCAATGTCTTCCACTTGTCTCTGTCCATTGCCAGTATTCCAAGATCTTTCCATCTATTTCCTTTTCTATCTGCCTCAACCAATACATAACGTCTCCGTGTCTTATTGGGTCTTCCTCGTTGCTGTTTGCCTTGTGGATTCAATCCCAAGGATTGTCTTGCTTTATTGTTGTCTTTCCTTGTACGTGTTTCCTATCTACCACCATTTTCTTTCTAGGGTTTGGTTTCCGATTGTATATTGTTTCTTGATGTTTTCATCCTAGTCGAACTATTTTAATTTGAATATATCTCTCAGACATCTGTGTATAAAAGTCTGCATTCTGGTAGTAGTAGTTTATATTGTTCTTTATGTTTCTGACGTAAGGAGTGGTGGTTATTTTTTATGAGGGCCAAATTTCGGTGATTAAAAGTCGAGGCTGTTTTTTTTCCACGGCCGAAGTGACGGTGCACTAAAAAAAGGTTGGATTTTTCTACACACTGCCTCATTTTTGCACTGACAAAAGTCCATACACTGGATTGAAGTCGTGCTGTCTCTGTTAAACCATATTATGGTCTAGCCACCGGGTTCCCAACCTATGGGTCGTGACCCCCAGGGGGGGGGGTTGCGAAGGCTTTTCTTGGAGGTCGCCAATTGGTACATTCAACTAAAAAATTATTTAGCACAATGCAATTTTGCACTGCTAAATTCCTACTCGTACATATAAATACATTTAACACCGAATGGCGAATAGAGAAGTTATAAAACCGTACTGAAAATGCATTTTTCTATGGCATGAGGGTCGCGGGTCACATGGCTTTTATAAAAAAAAGGGGCCGCCACCCGAAAATGGTTGGGAACCTATGGTCTATCCACTCTATGAAAGTGGTGACAACTTTGTGAGATTATCTACATTGTGGGTTAAGATTATGTGGCTCGTATCCTGCTGGTGCATGTCCCAGGTCGACAATGCATCTAAGCCTCCGGGCAAACAATAAAATGGCGCCTTGCCTCCCTGATCACATTCAAAAATCTTTTGAATAGCCCCCCCTCCCATGCCGAATTTTCCCCTATCCCCACCACAACATGCATACTTAACATCGCTAACAGAATCGAGCAGTACACTTTACATGTCCTATCGTAACTGCATGTTTGTGAAGTACTAGTCTTTGGAATCTGTCGCAGGAAATAAGAAAGACGTTGTAGTGTTAGGGAAAACCCAAACGTGTCATTTTGTCAATTTGAAGAGTCTTATATTATACACTAGAATATCAAATGTTGCTATAGATTTTATGCTTGTGTCAGAACCGTCGGTACTTCAATTATTCTTTGTAAGTACAGCCTTAAACAGCTTAAAGTTTCAGTTTACTTGGCTTGTTGCATGACATCATCATAATAATTATTTTCCTTCACAATTGTTTTTGGGAGGCGGTGCGAGTCGTGTAAACAAGGTTACAAGAGAACCCTTGGGATTTTCATTTTCTCATTTTTTGGCCCGGTGGAGGGGTGGTTTGCCATCTGGACACTTGGACTACTGGGACTACTGCTAGCTGCTAGCGGTAAGATAGTTGTAACATCAAGTCTCGGGTTGAGGGAGGGGGGGGGTCAGGCGGAGGGGCTGGACTCAATAAACAAACGCCGAGAAGATTAACTCCGAACAAAGGAATGCTGACGACTTACCCACCGGCCGTGTCATCACCCACACGCTAAGATGCGCCCCTGAATACCTGGACCGTTGAATCTCACACCTTGTCCTCCTCGCTCGCCGGTCGTGTCCTCCCCTCCACCCCACCCCACGGATCCACCTACCACCACCCACCCACCCACCCCGAGACTCTTGTCAGAACTTGACGTCTTTAACCGGTGGCGTAACAGAGAGTTGGGATTTGGGGTAACGGAAACGGGGGGGGGGCAGAGTGGGAGCGAGCACACACACACACTGAATCAAAAAGACTAACAGCACAAACACGCACTCGAAAGGCACTTACAGGACAGGTAAGGATGTTTATGGAAAAGGACAGTCGTAAAAACATAAAGTGCGTAACATAGAAACGATATGCTCAATCGTATAATGGCGCCCCTAGAATCCGTCTATAGTCCAAAGTATAGACTATACTACATATCAGTGATCAGTATGTTTGTTGTTGTGCGTGTGTCAATGTGTTGAATTCTCGAAAAGTTTGGATGTTTGGTATGCTAACCCTGAAAATACAATTGACACATTTTGACATCATCCATTTTATCTACCCTCTCGCCCCCCCTTAGTCAAAACGTGTCCGTCTTAGTGGCTCTGAAGCTGTTTAGGTTAATGGGCCACACGAATTATTCCACAGTTACTTTACTTTGTATCATTAATTGATTCACTAGTGGCCCTGAAAGTGTTTCTTGAATAGTTTTTTTTTAGTGTTTATCGCTGCCCGCTACTAACAAATACTTTTTTTTGTCAATAGTTCTCAAATCGCTAACCTGAGCTGGATTTATAATTTGTTTAGGCCTAGCGCAAACAGGACATGAAGAAAATAATAACTTCTTTCCATTGTAAAACAATACCGATATGCAGAATATTAAATTTAACTACACAAAAAAAAACAAGAATTTGCACGTGTAAGGTTGATACATTTTCAGCGTTATTTCTTTTCTTCTTTTAAATTAAAAAAAAAGATTATTTATTATTTGTTGTTGGAAATTTTTTTTAAAGTTCAAATTGTTTCATGCTAACACAATCGACTCGGTCATTATTGTATGGTCAACTTCATATCTCTATAAGTATAAGACTAAATATACAATCTTCTAAAGTTCTTCCACAGAAACTCAAAGGAGCAGCAGTTCAGAAAGTTATTGCTACTGCAATTACTGACTGAATCTTTCATTAGTTTCAATTGTTTGTTCTTGTACGCATTGTACATTCCAATGAAAATAATATCATTTTTTTCAGTATACACAATTTATATTATCCACTCATACCTCAGTGCATCAAGCCTAACATTTGTTCTTAATATGCAACAACTACCGTTTTGTGGTGTCGGTGCAAAAATCCTTTCACAATGCACACTTGGTGTGCACACCGTATATTCGAATTGCGCTAATCAACGCCATGTTCAGCACTCACATACTGCGTGAACACCAGAAAGTTCTTTTGGTTTAATCTTCATACAAAGCTCACGGCCTATCAGTTTGACGGAGCAGAACTATTTATGTCCAGATTTCTTGCTGCCTTTATTATTGTTAAAATTATTTTTAGATCGTCCACAGAAGTCAATTTTATTCATTCGTTTTTTTTTCTTTTGGTTTCTGAAATGGTTTCGAAAAGACTAGACTATATGCGATAATGTCAATTTTAATATAAGCAGGTGATCTGTAAGTTGAATCAGGAAGGTACAAAACACCGCAGCGCGCACTGTATTGCTTATGAGAAAGTCAAACCTTTTCAAGGACACCAATTATAACTGCTTGAGAACCCTTGTTATAAATAACTGAAGTAATGCGAGTAAGTTAGGGGCCGCTACCTCTTTTAAAAAACCACAAACAAACACGAAGGCATCTTACTCATTGCCTATTTTCATTGAAAAAACCCTTTTGAACTTGCTAAGTGATATTCACACGAGTTATGGCCTAGTTATAAGTCACTTCAATGGCACGACTTTACAACAAAACACAATTAAATAGCACAAGATGTGGACTGAAGCACTTGAGAAAATGTCAAGTTATTTATTTGTAATATATTTCAGTCACGTCCACCATTTTTCAGACAGAAACGAACATCGACGATTGAAATTGATTTATTAATCGTCATCACTGGTCTATTTTCTCCGTGCACCTGTTCAGATACATATTTATGCGCCACCTTAAAAAAATGTTTCTTCAAAATTTTAATATGAAGATTTGTAGGTTCCAAAACAAATGCCAAAAGATTTTGCATCGCTCATTTGTTATATGGGTAAACAATGGGTAAACAATGGGTAAACAATGGGTAAACAATGGGTAAACAATGGGTAAACAATGGGTAAACAATGAGGGAGTATTTTGAAATTTGTTAATTGAGTGAGCCGCACCTGAGAAAACTCCAGGAGATTTAACAACACATTATATTTTCTCTCTCTCTATCTCTACACTCCTTTCACCGTTCTTTGTATCTTCTCTCATTTCTCTGTTCATCTCTCTCTCTCTTTCTCTTCTCTCTCGCTCTCATTTTCTCGCATCCTTTTTTTTTATTTATCCGTCTAATTCTCTCTCTCTCTCTCTCTCTCTCGCTCTCTCTCTATCTAACCTCTGTCCCATTAGCTTTCGCCTCCCCTTCGTCTCCTATCTCTTTGCATCTGCCTCCTCTCTGTCTCCTTCCTCACTCTGTGCCCCCCCCCCTCTTTCAACTGAATACACCCGCAGTACTTAAATCCAATAACATAACAAAGTTCGAATAGATGTGACATTGCATAGCGATGATGTACATTAACCAAGTTGTGAAGCGGACATCATATTTAGTGTTTGATTCCATTCACAATTTAATATTGTAACTTAAAAAAGCGCCTTCCGTAAATACAATATGCAATTACTATTTTAAAAATCCCACGCGCGCATAAACTGATCACTTACTCACAATTTCTGGATTTTCTATAAATTTAACGCTTTTCTGGCTCTGATCTGAATACTGCATCAATTATTGGGACTTATGCGATTTATATTGTATTACATTGCCTTACCCAAGTGAAGTCCATCTTTTTTTCACTGCAACCTTTGGTCATCTTCAGTGACGGAGGCTGTGGTCTTAGGCCATTTTATCTACGAAATGACTCGTGCAGACATTTTTGGCACCTCAATGACCTATGACCAGAAATTGAAACTGATATGTTTGCCTGAGTGTCAAAAATTCATTTGTAAACATTCGTTCGTTATAAGGTTAGATTTGAAACAGAGAGAAAGAGAGAGAGAGAGAGAGAGAGAGAGAGAGAGAGAGAGAAAGAGAGAGATAAAAAAGAGAGAAAGAGAGAGAGAGCGGAAGAGAGAGAGAGAGAGAAAGAGAGAGAGTGATGTATTCAGATAGGTAAAGAACTATCGATGGATATAGTGAACGAGAGAATTGGAAAAAGAGAGAAAGAAAGAGAGGACACAACCACTAGGCACATGAGGGAGACAATTAGGGGACCACAACTGTGTGACATTTGTAACATCACGAACCTGCTATAAACGTGGGGGCCTGACGGCCTTGCCATGCCTGGCTCGGCTAATCACGGCCGCTCAACAACACGGCTGTATCACCACGGGAGGCAACCACTGCCAGAGCGACGGGAGACAACCATCGCAAGTACAAGGGGGTTCGTTCATTCAGCGTGCAGTGTAGTATATCGGCCTTAATTAAGGGTGTCATTATTCTCCTTAATGTTCAGGCGCCATTAATAGAAATAAGCGCGCGCTTTTCTCTGTTAATCAAACTTAACATTCTTCAATTTTGATCTGTCATTCTTTAAGGGAGAAATTTCCGGGGCTTAGCGTTACAGTCATGGGCGTAGGAAGGGGGGCATTTGCACATTTGAGTAAAAAATGTCATAAAAATGTCATAAAGTTGTTACAATAAAACTGAACTAAATTTCCCGAAAGTTTATTACATGGAAGACAGTTTACATTTATCAAACATAAAAAAGAATTATATCTGCAAGTATAACTGATTACATTACTGATTGTTCTAAATATTCCAGTTGTTTAACAATTTCTGTAACATTTTCAGCAAAAATCAGCAAGCTTTTATATTTATGTGACCATCTAGTTTCACATAGCAAAGGAACATTTAGAATAAGTTTTCTTTGCTGATTACTTTCTCGGAAAAACACTATAATTGACTTAATTGTTCCTATTGTCTTTCAATCACATTATTTAAATCGTTCACAGCAAGATTTAGTTTATGTGAACTGCAATGTACAAATGCTGCTTTTGGGTAATTTTTTCGAATTATTGCTTGGACTCCTACTTCTTTACCTGCCATTGTAGAACATCCGTCGTATCCTTGACCAACAAGCTTTGTCATATTTAATCAAATTTCTAATGAATTAGTAATGATGGTGTTGGTTAAACCTTCAGCTGTTCTATTGACAATTTGAATATATCCCATGAATTCTTCTGTGACCATCATTTTCCCATTTTGTTCTTTGACAAATCTAACACCAAGTGACATCTGCTCAATGCCTGAAATATCATTTGTCTCGTCGGCAAGTATACAAAATGCAACTGAATTTTTTGCTTCACGAACAATGTCTTCACGCAAGAGAGACCCACAAATTTCAATTATAGTGTTTTGCGTAGTTGCCGAGATACACTCAGCGGTTACCCGTCAAAACGGCCCCAGACAAATTGTTAACATTTTTTAACAAAAACATTATTATTTATTTTTTTTTGCATTTTAAGCTTTCGTCAACTTTTTCACCCTTAAAAAAGTGGTAAAATTGTAAAATTATTTCTTATGATGTTATTTTATTGTTTCTTGTCAACAAACAACCGTTATTGGTACCATTTCGCGTAAAGGCTATTAAATTCACTTTTGTGGTGTTATTATTATTGTTTATTGTTAGCTAAACCTGACACTGAATAGGTGAGTAAAAATACGAATATATTTGATTGTAAATTTTACTATTAGTCCATCTATTAGTCCAGGGCCGTTTTGTCGGGGCCGTTATGTCGGGACCCAATGTCGGGGCCGTTTTGTCGGGGCCGTTTTGTCGGTGAACCATACTCAACACTACAAGAACCAATTGACAAACGATTACCAAGAACTTCATCTCCAGATTCAACACGAAACTCTAACAGTTCATACAAATTACCAGAATTTGATTCTTTTCCACGAATTGCTAAAACATGCATGCAGCAAAATAGGATTGTAGAAATGATGGGACCCAGTTTTTAATTTATTAAATGCATTAATAAATGTTGTTTTTAGCTATTACAGCACTAATTTGTAAGTCTTATTAATTTCTAAGGCTTTTTTCGACCCTTATTTTATACTGAACTTGAATTTAATTGAAAATTGTACCTGTATGGCATTGTCAGTTAAAATAAAAAAGTGTTTTTTTTGGCCCCAGCCCCCCCTGGAAAAATTCCTAGCGACGCCCATGGTTAGAGTTCTGTAAATCTGAAAGAACCCATACTGTAGTGTAGAATACAGTAATTGTAGGCGATACTTGCCAAATGCATTGAAAAAACAAATTGCTTGGTACTGCAATGCATTTGTAATTCATTAGACGAAATACAAGCCGACGGCGAGGCCGTAGCGAGGAGTAAGAAAACAACGATGACGGGTTTTGTACATTTTATGATGTAATTTCAATAACTGCACTAATCAAATATTTGTTAAAATTTCACGATAATCTGAAATATAGTCCAAAAATTTTGTGTGTGTGTGGGGGGGGGGTAAATCAAATAAATCTAGAGAGAAATGCAACATAAACATATGATGATATAAAAAAAAGAACAGAATGTATGAAGTGTGTTTCTTTTGTTCGTCATTTCAGAATTGAAGACTTTCAGTTGTTTACTGTTGGTAAGTTAGAGTGTTGCTGGCTGGGAAATATAACAGCTAAACACATGTTGACGACCAGCATTTCATTCTGTCATCAAGATGTTATAAACAGACGCCCAGCTATAACCATGTAATCTTTTCTGACATCGACCGCGTCCGTCGTAATGTCCTAGCGCTTGACCGCTGGTCAGCTTGTTGTAACAGGCGAGAATTGTTACGTGCCCGTTACGCTTCATTCCCTCGACCAACTGACCTTGGCGGAGAGGATCCATTTGACGCTACGCGTGAAAACCGGCGGTGGCGTCACCGCGCCACAACAATGAATCAAAGGCGGCACCCTGACAAAAAGGTGCGTCGTAAAGCTTTTGGCTTAGTCGTAAACAAAACACCCAGGTTAGCTTGAGTGTATAGCTATTCATCTATGTGCAGGCTCTTTCACTGGGCAAGGGGTGGGGTAGGGTAGTGAAAGGGTGCGAGGCACAGGCCTAATAGGGGCTGGCGGTATTGTAGGGTAGTGGTAGGGTGCGAGGCACAGGCCTAATTGGGGCTGGCGGTATTGTAGGGTAGTGGTAGGGTGCGAGGCACAGGCCTAATAGGGGCTGGCGGTATTGTAGGGTAGTGGTAGGGTGCGAGGAACAGGCCTAATAGGGGCTGGCGGTATTGTAGGGTAGTGGTAGGGTGCGAGGCACAGGCCTAATAGGGGCTGGCGGTATTGTAGGGTAGTGGTAGGGTGGGAGGCACAGGCCTAATAGGGGCGGGCGGTATTGTAGGGTAGTGGTAGGGTGCGAGGCACAGGCCTAATAGGGGCGGGTGGTATTGTAGGGTAGTGGTAGGGTGGGAGGCACAGGCCTAATAGGGGCTGGCGGCATTGTAGGGTAGTGGCAGGGTGGGAGGCACAGGCCTAATAGGGGCTGGCGGTATTGTAGGGTAGTGGTAGGGTGCGAGGCACAGGCCTAATCGGAGCTGGCGGTATTGTAGGGTAGTGGTAGGGTGCGAGGCACAGGCCTAATAGGGGCTGGCGGTATTGTAGGGTAGTGGTAGGGTGCGAGGCACATGCCTAATAGGGGCTGGCGGTATTGTAGGGTAGTGGTAGGGTGGGAGGCACAGGCCTAATAGGGGCTGGCGGTATTGTAGGGTAGTGGTAGGGTGCGAGGCACAGGCCTAATAGGGGCTGGCGGTATTGTAGGGTAGTGGTAGGGTGCGAGGCACAGGCCTAATAGGGGCTGGCGGTATTGTAGGGTAGTGGTAGGGTGCGAGGCACAGGCCTAATAGGGGCTGGCGGTATTGTAGAGTAGTGGTAGGGTGCGAGGCACATGCCTAATAGGGGCTGGCGGTATTGTAGAGTAGTGGTAGGGTGCGAGGCACATGCCTAATAGGGGCTGGCGGTATTGTAGAGTAGTGGTAGGGTGCGAGGCACAGGCCTAATAGGGGCTGGCGGTATTTAAAATAAGACACATACCATAATATATCTTATCCTTTTAATCACTCGGACTCTGTAACATTTTAAGGATAACACAAGAGCGCGTTTGTTGCTTAATATAATGTGCTACTTATACATGTAATAGATGGCACAATCGCATTCCTGGAAACCCCGCCTGGATTCTTAGAGGAATATTTAGAACTAAGGAACGGCATCGACAAGACCAAATTTTTGTTAGGAATATAGTACAGTTGGGGACATACATAAACATAATGGTCGTGAATTTTTTGTGATCCGATGGCGTATCTTGAGGGGAGAGAGGGTATCGTGTTCTTGGAATATTATAAACTTCTTTACTTGAACTCATATTTTTATTAAATAACATTGGAAGTTAGAGCATTGCCATTGCCGCCGCCTCTGGAATCAAAGTGTGTTGGGTTGTTTCTTGCCGACATTTTTTGTATTTTTGCACCTTTTCTCTATAATAACGGTAAAATAAATGAAGATCATTTTCGTCAAAGAGAGTGGTATACAGCTTGAAATAACATGATACATAGGAATAAATAAAATAATCTAAAAAATAAATAATTCAATTACGGTACATGTGATCAATCTGAAATTTTGATACATTGTTTTTATCATCGTTACAAAACTGCCTGCAAAATTCCAGCTCGCTAGCTTACGAGGAAGTGGGTTAAGAATTGATCCAAAGTTTTGGCGACAAGCAAGGGTGCAAGAGTTCAAGGGTGCAAGCAAGCAGACACCACGAGTTAATATAAAGGATTTAAAAAGACCCACAACAAAATGACGTATTGCAAAATGACCCATATCAAAATGACTCACAATAAAGTGGCATGTCGAAATGGCATATTTGACACGACAGCCTACCGCTAGATGATCTATGACGAATAATACATGCCTGAAAATGACCCAGAAGTTAATAGACCACCTGACTGATTATCTAAGTAATTCTACTGTTGAACCTTCACTTTGAACAACGAAACGTTGAAATATGACCTTACAATATATACAGCGACACCCTACATACGGAGGGTGTCAAAAAACATGTCTAAAACTCTTTTAGGTTTCCCCGAGAAAATTATCTTAGGAAATTTGTCCCCCTCTACCAATAAAGCAATGATTCCCCCGGGCTGTCCACTCTTTTGCAGAGGGCCGCCATGGCACCCAGGTAGACAGTCGGAGGTGCCTTCTATGTATTCGAACCTATAGGAATGGTGGATTTCCTTACTACGACCCGCTGAAGTGGTGTGTGATCTAATCTCATATTATGTAACCCTGAGACAACTCTCTTAAAATTTTGGCTAACATCTGGGGAACCCGCTCCATCTGCTGGCCAGCGCCATATAACACTGTCTGAGCGAAGGACTCTCTCTCGCCTCCCCGTCTGTGTCCAGCGCGGGGCACGAAATCAAAAGGTTCACTGCTGTCTCAGAGGCTAGGCCGCAATGCTGACAGTTCCAGTCCCGGTTGTGATCTAGCCTGTTGAAATGAGAGTTGGTGGGGTAGTGATCCGCTCTCGTCTCAGCCACAAAATTCTACAGTGATATCAGATTGTCTAACCATCATAGATGTCATGATATTATTTTTTTTTAAAAAAATGTCTAATCTACAAGGCCCCTTTTAAACAATAATTTATTTCTCATAAAACTTTCTAACTATGACGTGCATGTACCATTCGTGCAGTGTTTAGGAACACATTCAACATACAGCTTCGTACATGATATCCCAAACTGCCGCCGTATATGTTACACTGTACAAAGTTATCGGATTACTGTGTCAATATTAATTCTGGGCAGGCAGGACATGGGTGTACCAGGAACTCGGTGATACGAGATTTTTTGGGGCTAAATTACGAAAACCAATCTTAAAGACACGGTTAAGGGGGAATGTTTTGTTACAGAGCATTTCATTCATTGTGACTATATATATGATTGTTTGACTATATGATTGTTTGACTATATGAGTTTGTTTGACTATATGATTGATTGACTATATGATTGTTTGACTATATGATTGATTGACTATATGATTGTTTGACTATATGATTGATTGACTATATGATTGTTTGACTATATGATTGTTTGACTATATGATTGATTGACTATATGATTGTTTGACTATATGATTGATTGACTATATGATTGTTTGACTATTTGACATCTTCCAACTATTTAAGTCATTTAAGTACTGATACACTTCAAACTATTTAATTTCGATTTAATTGTTTGCTTTATTAAGTTTATTTCCTGTACTTATAAACTCCCCCCCCCCGCCCTTTTTTAATATAAAAAGAAGTAAGACTATAAAGACACCCAACAAAAAAAAACATTAAAAAAAAATAATAACTTTAAAAAAAATTATAAAATAAAAATAAAAATATTAAAAGAAAAGAAAATGAATGAATTTCTAAAGTTTATTTCAATCTTAACGAATTTTGAAAATTTATTTCAATATGAATTTTTAAAGTGTATTTCAATGATTAGGATGCCCTTGTTGCCTTTTTTCACTTCTCGCATTTCATTCCCTCAGTTCTTGTTTTGGTATTTGGCTTTTATGTTAACGACTACACTTTAATTCAGGAAGTCCGATATTAGCTACCGTATATCTCTGACACGATCATCCAGGTCCTAACCACATTACCAAATACAAACCTCTTAACTCTATTCGGCCAGAACAAGAGCCCCCCCCCCTCACCTTAAAAAAAATCTTCAAGACCCCCCACACTTGTCTCACCCCAACTTCACGGCTCACACATTTCGACTGCTCATACTCCATACGGCCCCCACATTTCCACTGTCCCATACAGACCCCATATTTCCACTATCCGCTACTCCATACGGCCCCCACATTTCCGCTGTCCCATACTCCATACGGCCCCTACACATTTCCACTCTCCCATACTCCGTATGGCTCCCGGGTTTTGACTGCTCATACTCCATACCATCCTCACATTTCCTCTGTTCAAAACTCTATTACTCCCTACGGGCCCCACATTAATTAAGCCCGCCCCGTACTCAAAATAATTGAAAATAACAACTTTAGTACGCCTGCCCCCAACTCCATACGCCCTTCATTTAGCTGCTTCAATTCTTACTCCATCTCCCCCACCCCCCACAAACGACATCTTGGTGTGGTTACAATCCTAGTTAGACAGATGTCGCTGATTTAAATCCTAAGTAGCAAACACAGGGAGAAACGGAAAAGATGGGAGGGGGCGCTTAACGGAAAATGGGGGCATACCGGTATGCGTGGTGGAGTGAAGGGGGCGCTATACACAGCTCCATGTTTTTATCCCTAGTTAAACACATTATTGTAGCGCCCGAATCAATGGGATTAAGAGTCATACGCCATTGTAGGGCATGAATTGAAAAAGGTGATGAGAAGATGCGAACGAATATTTATTGCATTTCTGATTTCTGTGTTTGATACCGTACACTTTCTCAACTGGGTCTCAGGTAAGAAATGTCCGTACACTTTCTCAACTGGGTCTCAGGTAAGAAATGTCCGTACACTTTCTCAACTGGGTCTCAGGTAAGAAATTTCCGTACACTTTCTCAACTGGGTCTCAGGTAAGAAATGTCCGTACACTTTCTCAACTGGGTCTCAGGTAAGAAATTTCCGTACACTTTCTCAACTGGGTCTCAGGTAAGAAATGTCCGTACACTTTCTCAACTGGGTCTCAGGTAAGAAATGTCCGTACACTTTCTCAACTGGGTCTCAGGTAAGAAATGTCCGTACACTTTCTCAACTGGGTCTCAGGTAAGAAATTTCCGTACACTTTCTCAACTGGGTCTCAGGTAAGAAATGTCCGTACACTTTCTCAACTGGGTCTCAGGTAAGAAATGTCCGTACACTTTCTCAACTGGGTCTCAGGTAAGAAATGCTAGCGTGATTGAAGCAACTTCTTAACACATTATACAAACATACGATAAAATTGAACAAATGTTTGAACATGTGAAACACTGATGAAGAACAAAAAGCAGATGTGAATTTATTTGTTTTGTCTTGATAAGCCAATTAAAAACAAATGAATACTTTAAACGAAAATGATCAAAAGAAACACATGTTACTAAAGGAAACTCATTAAAAAACATATATGAGCCAATTTAACAAATTAGGGGAAAAGTTTCATTTCAAGAACAATTTAATTTGTTAAAAAAATATTCAATGATATATACAGCATAAAACTTTTCATAACATTAAACCCATAAACAAGTGTAAGGACTAAAGAAACACATTATTTGCTTTAAAACTTATATCCCCCCCCCTCCTTGAGTCAGATTACTTAAACTAATTCAAATCGTGTTTTTAAAAAAAATTAGCACAAAAAAAAAGACTGTCCAGGAAAGTCTGCTATTATTATTAGTTTACATCAGCACCAAAAATAAAAGTTAAACTTCTGGTTCTTATTGTGAGTACCAGCTGAAATAGTTTTTCGCTCTTTGCACTTTCCAATGGCTCGTTGCACTCCGTAATAAAAAAAAACCCGTAAAAAACAAGTTTTTGACTATAAATCCTTTACGTAAGAGACGTAACTAAAAGAATGTTCATTATAATACGCAGCGCAGACCATCCAACAATACAAAATTGTAGTTGTGTCGTAAAACATGTTTAATACAATGCGCACCGATCAGGAATATGTTTATAAAAAGTGTTGTCAATAAAATACGCACCTTATTGCGCGACAGAAAGGTTGTTCAATATAATACGCACCGCGACACTTATCTCAAAAAAATAACATGTTACATAGGAATAAATAAAATAATCTCAAAAATTCAATAATTTAATTACGGTACATGCGATCGATCTGAAATTTTGATATATAGTTTTTATCATCGCCACAAAACTGCCTGCTAAATTTCAGCTCGCTAGCTTAATCCTAATTTCTTCATGTTGCGCTAAATAAGAAAAATAAAAATAAATATAAATGACTTTTGCCTATAGCCGTAGAAAGTTTTGTCGAAAAAAGTAATATACGTCGATGTAATCGTGAATTGTGATGGTCGAATGTCACAAGGGTTTACCGTAGCGAGTGAGTGTCATATCGACTGTGGACTGAACGGAACTCTTCGACTTTTTTCAAATAAAGTCATATTCAGTTATTTGACAGAGTCACGAATTCCACGAGAAGTCGATAACGTGTAATGTATACTGTGTAGCGGTTGCAGCAAATGTATTTTAATAATGTAATGTGTAAGAAGCCGGTCTACTTAACTGTGTTTCATGTACGGTGTAGGATTTTGTTCAATTTGGCCTTATGGTTTGTATGCCGCGTCTTCACAGACTATTTCTTTTATTATAGAGATAGGATTTATGTCATGCAATGTTTTAGTTATCGATACATACCTGTTTGACATAATTTGTACCAGTCGATACGGCTAAAGCTTTTAAATAAGTATAGTATTCGATATCGTCATTGGAATTTCGGCCCTGGTGTCGCGGGTGGATCTTTGATATTTTCCTGGTCACGTGCACTTGAGTCCACTCCGTGGTTTGACTACAGCTACAACCTTTGCATTGCTGGCGTATGTAGAAGTATTCAAATGAACCACCCATTATTTGTTATATTACGAATGTACTTTCAATGATATTTTAAGAATAGAAATTTTGTCAAACTCAGAACCCACGCAATCGTTGTTGATTACAACTTCGCTCCCTCTCTACGCGGCGCACTGCCAATGGGATGGGAAACTTCAACGGGCAGCATTATTTTTTAAAATTAAAGATAACATTTCAAAGAAAATGACGAAATATCCGATGCGTCATAGTAATAACTTATACTTTTGGGGAAGGGGGTGCATAAGAAGAACGACTCTGTATCGGCCCGAAGTAAGCGCCTAACAGTGTAATATTGGTAATAAATAATATAATTATCATGTTTAAAATATTTCGAGAACATCCCCTCAGACACTTGTAAAAATACTTGAACACCATCAGCCGTAAATTATTTAACATTGCAAAAAAAAAGTGAAACGTAATTTTTGAAGAGCTGAAGGTCAAAAGAAGTTTAAAATACTTGAATTAATGCTAGAGGGTTTAAACTATAGCCCTCGTCAATAAGTCGCGAGCATGTCAATCAAATGGAAGGAATATAAAACATATGTTTTCTACGTTATATCAGGGTGGAGATGCTGTGGATTTTTTTATACACAATAAATTGAGGTTGAAAAATTATAAGGTGTAACTCTTTACAACATGATATTTTTAAAAAAGAGGATTAAAACACACACACACACAAAACATATTCATCCTTTGAATTCCTTTGCCTTCTACGCGCACAAAATCAACATTAAACAAATCAAGAGTGCAGGGGCCAGTTGTGTTAGGTCCAAGACCAGAGTCCCACCCAGGCGGTGGTCAGTCATACTATTATTATTTAAAAAAAAAGAAAATAAAAAATAATAAATTTAATACATTTATTTGCTTGACTCTTTGAAACATCTCAGACTAAGCATTTAGCATAGGTTACAATAGAAACATCCCATATCTTATCATGGACCATGTGACATCAAATTTGAAGTGTTTTGTTTTTAAAAATTATTATGTTTATTTTATTTTTCCTTCTATTTCAACAGAGCGCCACCTGGTGTCTCTATTGACACCGGAAGTGACGACACACTATCTCAAGGCTGGGAAAAACATGATCGGTAAGCACAGTACACAAAATATAATTATATGTCTAGTTTTTATGTGAGAAGAGATGGGGAGAGGTTGGTGTTGTCTTGTTGTGATGTTAACGGTAAAATTTAATTTTAACAAAACTTTTTGACGTTTCCAGATTCGGGCTGCTAAATGTTTAACATCCCATTAACTTTTATCCGGCTACCGGTATATCAAGCAATGGGTGGGGGTGGGGTGGGGGAGCGGCATAATAAGTTGGAGAAAAATCAACAGTAGAGGTAGACTAATTCTTTAAGGCTCAACAACAAACAGACGACAGAGTTGCTGTACCGAAAATAAAAAAGTTGTTAAGCTTTCCCCCCAAACTCAAACTGAACTGAACTATCCCTTAACCCGGCTGTTGGGTCGTTGGGTTACCATCGTGAACTGCTCACTAACACACGCCATTTGTCACGGTCCTGTGCTGCCCTTTGAGAGTCGCTGAATGACAGGCCGGTCCACTCTTTGATATCGTCCTCCCATCTCTTCTTTTGTCTGCCTCTTTTCCTTCCTCCCTGGACTGTGCCTTGCAATATAGTTTTTGCGAGACCTCCAGTTCTTGTCACGTGTCCGTACCATCGTAATTTCCTCTTCTTAATTGATGTGAGTAGGTCCTCGTAGGGGCAAACTCAAACACACCCCTACAATCAATATCCAAATGCTTTCTACAAACATGGCAATACATGGACGAGACTCAGTCACTGTAGGCAGAAAGAAATGTTTTAAACGAGGCAGAGGAAGACATTCTGAAGAAAAACACACCAAAATAACCGCATTTTATGTCTCTTTTTTCAGGCTTCCTCATGCGTTGCTTAATAAACTAATGTCCACAAAATAACTACCACCAAAATGTCTAGAAAAAATTAATGTCCATCATTTTAAGATATCTACAAAACTACTACAACGAAATCGTCTTCGAACCACATCCGGGTACCCTGGTACTTGTCCACGCTCGGTCGTCTACCATTTCTATAATGAAAATGGCGACAGATCGCGCTCACTCTGGGAAACACAAACAAACATGGCCGTCCAGAAAATCGCTGCCTCTGACCTCGCCCAGGAGGTCGCCTCCCCACGCCCCCTCTCAAACACCATCCCAACGTTGCCCACACTCACCAAGGGGAGTCTCCCGCTGTTTGCCGAACATGCATCAGCATATCATTTGCATATTGACCAGCACTCGCACCCCCTGACGCATAAGATCATCAAGTTAGGTAATAGCCGACCCGATGGGCTGTCAGGGAAATTTGATTTATTTTTAGATTCTCTGTCCTCATTTCTTGACACCCCCCCCCACACACACACACCCTTCCTTACTCCACATACAATTCCAGAAAGCACTCTAACATCATGACTTTCTCTCTTTGACATGGCTATTTGAAGTTTTGATTTCTTTCTTGTCAATTAAGTCTTAAGATTCTCAATTTTTTTAATATAATGTGTAATTATTTTATTTTACAAAATCGAGTCGGTTTATAATTATTTAATAATCATTACTTATTGTTAATTATTGTTTATCGATACACAATCGATTAATTTTTCTTCTTTATTCCAGTAAAAAAAATACCCTAACGAGATATTATTCCTAAGAATTCTCTATGTTAAAAATTTTGCTACGTTTATTCTCATTATTATTGAGCAGACAGTTTAAAAATGAAACAACTATGCGCAATTAAAAAAATATAATAATAATGACTAACAGGCCTTGTCATAATATGGCGGAAATCTATTAATAGAATTTTTATTGGTCTTTTTTGGGGACAAATTTCATAAAAAATTAATATTGGATAAGATTCAATATGGCAATGTTTGCAGAGCCGTCTTTATACCATTTTGGGCCCCTGGGCAAAGAAAGAGTGATGCCCCCCTCCCCGCAGGAATAAAAATAGATGGTTGATAATATTAAAACATAATGTATTAATTATTTTATTATCCCTATACTAATTTCAAAAAATTGTTGTTAAGACATGTTATACTGCTGCAACTATAATCAACATTTAACATGAAAAATAGAGCAAAGAGATTTTATTTACATGTTTTATAGTATTACTTATGATATATTTTTTTTTAAAAATTACACACAAAAACAAATATTTACGTATCTTTTTAAAAAAAATAGTAAGCACCACATCATATTAAGGTAATCCTGCAGATTTTACGCGTATATTATTTTACAGCGAAATTAAATTTTGTCTTGAGATCTTACGTTTTTAATTTATTTTGTTACTAGATGTTTGATTCTTATTTTGTTTATTTTTTAGTGAGAAATTTCCATTTGACATCTTATTGGGACAATCCGGCAAGTAGTGAGATAAATAAACAAAATGGCTGCATCACTATCAGAGTGTTTACTGTTGAAAGCCGAAAAAAATGCCTTAGAAATTTAAAAAACTCACTAATTAGAGCTGTACTAGCTGAAATACAACGTATAATAATGCATTTAATAAATTAAAAACATAAGTTCTCACGAGAAAATTAAATTTCGCTGTGAAATAACATACGTGTAAAATCTGCAGGATTACCATATATTACATCTATTACACAAAGGTCAAAAAATGGTATTAAAATTCGTAATGGAAATAAATACTTATATTTGAAAAAAAATCAGTACGGTACGTTATTATAACAAGCGTACATTTTTTTTTAAAGTCCAAGGTTGGAAGTGATTGATAAACTTAAAGGGCCCATTCGCATATAAACACAATATTATTAGATTTTTTATAAAATAATACTAAATTTTATACAGGTTTTCCGAAACCCTACAACATATTCGATTGGGGCCCCTATGCTCGTGGGGCCCCGGGCAAATGCCCAACGGGCCTATGCGTAGAGACGGCCCTAAATGTATGTACATGTATATTTGGATTGAAGTAGCTTATTAGCTTTGTGTTAATTCTTCGTTAATTTAAGACAACTTATTGGACTTGAACAAGAAAAGACACTTTCGTTATTTTATATGCTAACAATTTTGAGAACTTATTGATTCGACTGTATTCATGCTTTAAAACATTGTTCCGCTAAAATGTAATCTAAAAATAGAACAATACTCAATGAGTTATGACGTTATCCCATTTTAGAAATGACAAGCCCTATTAACAAAAAAATAATAATAATTTAACTTCGAACTTTCATTTTAGAGTGAGAAAGTTTCGACGACACAAATTTGTTGTGTGTGTGTGTGTGGGGGAGGGGGGTATGGATACAGAGGAAGTTTTTTGTAAATATTTATATTTTATGTATTTTATGTTCTTTATATATCCTTTACGTGTCCTCCTCTTGTATTTCATATTTACGTCTCCTCCTCACGCATTTCATGTCTTCTCCATATCTCCTCCTCACGTATTTCATGTCTCCTTCATATCTCCTCCTCACATATTTCATGTCTCCTCCATATCTCCTCCTCACGTATTTCATGTCTTCTCCATATCTCCTCCTCACGTATTTCATGTCTCCTCCATATCTCCTCCTCGCGTATTTCATGTCTCCTCCATATCTCCTCCTCGCGTATTTCATGGCTCCTCCCTATCTCCTCCTCACATATTTCATGTCTCCTCCATATCTCCTCCTCGCGTATTTCATGTCTCCTCCATATCTCCTCCTCACATATTTCATGTCTCCTCCATATCTCCTCCTCGCGTATTTCATGTCTCCTCCATATCTCCTCCTCACATATTTCATGTCTCCTCCATATCTCCTCCTCACGTATTTCATGTCTCCCTCATATCTCCTCCTCACATATTTCATGTCTCCTCCATATCTCCTCCTCACGTATTTCACGTCTCCTCCACTTATCCCCTCCCACAGTGTTGAAGCAATGAAGGAAAAGTCCAAGAATGCGGCCAGGACCCGTAGAGAAAAGGAAAATGCCGAGTTCTACGAACTGGCCAAGATGCTGCCCCTGCCCTCGGCCATCACTTCACAGCTGGACAAGGCCTCCATAATTAGGCTGTCCACGAGCTACCTGAAGATGAGGGCGGTCTTCCCCGACGGTGAGTGACCAGGGGGCTAAGTGAGAGCGTGGGGGTGGCGGAATGTGTGGGGAAGGGGTGTCCATCGAAGTCGGCGCGGAGGCTTCAATTTTTTTGGCGCTTTATACAACCGAACCATTCGGATTACATCTAATAACGAATGTTAAGACTTAATTATAACATCGCCTCGCTGATTCAAAACAATAACAATAACAAAAATGACTTGATATACACATGTATTTTGTTTCGGCTTAAGGAACACTTCTTAAATCACACTATATCCCCTCCCCCCCCCCACATTTGTCCGCTTCACCCCTCCACTCCCCTTCAATAATCTACTTATATTCAACTCCTCCTTTCTTGTTTACATTCTTCAAACTAACGCCCCGCCTCCCCCTACTCCCTAGACATCCCTTCAAACCTCTCCACCGCTCATTAAAAAATCCCAATTTTAAGATCCTAGAGTCTTCCCCACCACCCCACGGTCCCACCTCTTCACTTCTCTTCTCTCGGGCTCTTTACAAATTCCCAAACGGACTGGCTTCAAACTTCCACTCTTCAATCTTCCCCCTTCTTTCTCTCCCATCCTCCTAAAAATATCAATTACCCTAAGTAAACCATTGGCCTCCGTACAATGCCCTCCAGTCACGAGTCTAGCTATAATACTAAAGATCATATAAAGTAGCGCGCATCAAGGCCCTTAACTCTCACCCCGAGCTGGGCGTTAAAGCTCAATGGGTATAACGCGAGCATGTGGGCGAGGGCCTTAACAGATGATGATGCGATGGATCCGTGTAAATGCTATTTGTTTGTAAGTCTTAACTTCTTTACCATTAGTTTCTATTCGCGTGGTAAAACTGTAAGAGATATACATAGTCAAGGAAAACCCGAAAGAGATGCTATAAATACACATAGAGACGAAGAAAACCCGAGACGACACGCACAGTTTCAGACATGAATTCACCCACGGAGATAAAACATACACTTAAATTGTATAGGCGCGTATAGAAATGAGCAGCTGTGTACAAAGACAATATGGTCGTTAAGATTTATGCGAAGGAGAGGAATTAATATATCGTACTAATATAATAATAGTTCTTCTTTAACGATCTACCTACGCATATTGACATTCATCCGTCGTAGCTCCGTTGACCAGACCGTCGCGTGGATTATTGTCCGAATACGTAGACATGGGTCTACAGTGTTGCAAGATGTCTTGTTTTGTACAGGGACTGTCCGGAGTTATCGTTATTTGTCCAGTGAAAAAAAAATTTAATCAATACCGGTCTTTGTATGTTTTTTTGTGCCATCGACAAATTTCGATACTGGTGTCCGGTATTTTTAGACAGCCATCTGGCAATCCTCTGAATCTACTTATTTCATTCAAAAGTTGTACCCCTGTTTTCGGCAAGTTCCTAGTGAGGCGCTACTTTTACATCCCCTGCTCTTTTACCGCTGGCCAACTTGTATTGTAGGGAGCCCTTGAATGTCATTTCTTTTACACTGGGGTCTATAGTTGGGATTTTTAAAAAAAAATATCATAAATCTGGATTATAAAGTCTACAGCAGTCAAATTGAATTAAATTTTGCACGGGGCATCTGAACAAAATCGTGTATTTAAAAACAAATTGTTACTCCAATAAAATTGCCCTTAAAAACAGTCAAGGCGAAGTGACAATCTTAGATTTCCAAGTGCCAAATGCGTGTTTCAGCCAGAGCCATTTATATAGCACTGTTTAAACATTTTAAAAAATTATAAATGCAAAACTACATTAAGCCCAGGAAGTCATATGTATGTAAGCACCCCAAGTCATGTGTATGTAAGCCCACGAAGTTATATGTATGTAAGCACCCAAAGTCACGTGTATGTAAGCCCCCGAAGTCATGTGTATGTAAGCATCCGAAGTCATGTGTATGTAAGCCCACGAAGTCATATTATGTATATAAGCACCCGAATTTATGTGTATGTAGGCATGTAGGCATTCCAAGTCATGTGTATTTAAGCCCCCGAAGTCATGTGCATATAAGCACCCGAAGTCATGTGTATGTAAGCCCCCGAAGTCAGTAAACCAGCGCCGAGTAAGTCAACTGTTTGCGATCAAAGAGGAAGGGAAACACGATCGGTACTGGCCCCATAACGTGGATCAATTGTGACTTGGGCCGGCCAATTAGCCGAGCCGGTCCTCGACTCACACAAGATCTGGTGCCCGCACGGCCCGCAATCTGCCGGTCATTATGCGCTCATACAGCACGCCATTGGCCGCTGAGGACCCTCGTGCCGGGTCTCTTCCCTACACAGGAGCCTTGAAAATGACAAGAAAACTCGAGTGCTTGCCTCCCCCCCCCCTCCGCCCCAGGGCTGCGGAAGAATTCAAAGAATATTTTGACATTTTGATAAGTCAATATGTATGATTTATCAATATTTGTATAAACTTATTATTGCTAAAAATATCCGGGGATAGTTAAATAATTTAACAAATTGCTACTCCGTTTGAGGAATTGGACTACGAGTCCATGAAATCAACAAACAAACAAATAATATAAGTATAAGTTAAAGTAAAAAAATAATATATTAAAAAAAAAGAATTTTCAATTAAGAAAAAAATGCACTTGAAGATGAGAAGCGATTACATTCTTTGATTTTTAAAAAGTTATATGAATTATAATATAAATATTTAAATATTCATAATTATTGTATACTGATTTCAACAATTGACTTTTTAACTTTAATTTGAGAGTATCTTTACACGGATACACCGATGTATATGTAGAATATGTAATTGTGATATCATATATATAATATAAAAGCCCAAGTCACTGGCCGGCTCACTGTGGAACGCTGAGGAACGATGTACAACAGTCTATAGCAGTTAAAAAAATCGTGTGGTGATTAGCACTGTAAAAATATTTAATATGACGTCATTGTTTGATCTTATATTTAATACAAGGCGCGCAAAAAGATGTGCAAAATAATTATCAATTAAAGACGTGCTGTAAAAAATATTATATGACGTCATTGCTTTAGCTTATATCTTAATTTTGGTAAAGGGAACGATGTAAAAATAGGATTTGATGATTTATAATTATAAAATACTTTGTTTACATTTCAGGAAGTTTAATATTTCGTATTTATCAAACAAGGATAATTTACTTGGGGTTTTGACAAAAAAAAAGTGGGCGCCGTAGGCGCCCTAAAGCCGGTGTGGGCGCCTAAGTGGGCGCCTTAGGCGCCCTACAACCCCTAGTTATTAATAAGAGTATTAATTAAGTGCATTTGTTTGAATCGCCCCTCAAATATATAAAGAACTATATGTATAACATTTAAATGGAAATATATATGTTCTAATTTGACAGAACAGGTATATTCTCAAATTAATACATAACATTTGCTCGCTAAAATTAATAGATTAATGTTGTAATTAGTGTTTGAAAATATGAAAACAAAATCTATTCGCTTATCTCCCTACAAGAGTCATTTGTCTCTCCCTTGAAAATCCATTCTTTAAAATTGTTTTTCAACTTGTAGTGTCTAATATGGCGAGCTGATGAATTTAATGACAATAATTCATGAGCAGTTAATTTAAATCGTGGTGCGAGGAATATGTGCTTATAAACTATATTATAACTACAGGAGCATCATATGGCCATGCCTCCCCAGACCTTCGTTGTCAATCAATTTTCACAATGCACAAAATGTCCATAACGACCGCGTCCAACCTAATGAGTATGGACATTTCATAGTACACGATGTGAAGGAATGCGATTAATGCCAACACAATATAAAACAAACTAGTATAATGAATTCATGATTAAAGTCAATCAATAAAATGACTCTTAAAACCATGCGAATGGCTCCGAACTCCGAGGCAATTTGTTAGAGATTAGTAAAAACTTGCGCAGATTTTTTAAAAAGTTAAAACATTTAATTGATTTCTAAAAAATACTACTTTTCTTTTTAAATGTTACATTTTAATTTTTTTTCGTTTTTTTTTCGGAATGTCAGAAGATCCCCTTAGCATATGCAACCTGCCAACCCTAAAAGCCTGCCAACTTGGACATGTGCTAAACGCCGTCTCTCATAAAACAGACTATTAATCCAAGTGGCACCCCTCCTTCTCTCTCTCTCTCTCCCCCCTTTTTTTAACCTCCATCTCAAAAGTCGGCCAACTATTGTGGCGGTAGCCAATTCTCAATTGACACGACTGTTGTGTACGGTCAAACAAGATTCCGAGCCCTCAATCACCAATCTGTATTTCATTATGTCCAGCGGCGGCCCCCACACGCCTATTCAAATGTGGATATTGTCGATACCGTGGTGGGGCTTTGCCGTCCAAGAGTTTTCCCTCTGCAACGAAATTGAGCTTAGCTTTATTTTAGAATAATAATAAAAATAATAATAATAATAATAATAGTTATAATAATAATCAATATACATAATTCCCGTTGTCTGTATGGTATAATGCTGTTAGGTGGCGCTGCGAATGGATGTAATGCTGTTAGGTGGCGCTGCGAATGAATGTAATGTTTTATAGTGCTGCACCAAAAATAACACTTTTCGAACGTTCTGCATAAAATTATTCAATATGATAATAAATGAATCAAATAATAAGAAAAAACCCGTAAAAAACCAAGTTTTTGACTATAAATCCTTTATGTACGAGAAGTAACTAAAAAAATGTTCATTATAATACGCAGCGCCAGACCATCCAGAAATACAAAATTGCAGTTGAGTCGTAAAACATGTTTAATATAATGCGCACCGATCAGAAATATGTTTATAAAAAGAGTTGTCAATAAAATACGCACCTTGTTGCGCGACAGAAAGGTTGTTCAATATAATACGCACCGCGACGCTCTATCTCAAAAAATAGCATGATACATAGGAATAAATAAAATAATCTAAAAAATCAATAATTTAATTACGGTACATGCGATCGATCAGAAATTTTGATACATTGTTTTTATCATTGGTACAAAACTGCCTGCAAAATTTCAGCTCGCTATCTTGCGAGCAAGTGGGTTAAAAATCGATCAAAAGTTTTGGCGACAACGTCGGTCGGTCGGTCGGTCGGTCGGTCGGCCGCAGACACCACGAGTTAATATAAAGGATTTAAAAATAAATAAAATAAATGTAAGTTCTGTATTACGTTATTTTTAATCTGATGTGTATTTATTTTTGAAAAAATTCCGTAATTTTTGACGAGTGATACACTAGTAATAATAATAATAATAATAATAATATTAATAATAATAATAATAATAATAATAATTTTCAGACCAGAATCCAGAGTCATAGGGTTTTCCGAACGTCTTACTAAAAGTAGATCATAGGGTTAAACATTAGGCACAGTCAGCTTTGTGTTTGGCGTTTGTTTTTCTCACAAAATAACTTTCCGACCTAATTTCACCTAATTACTCGTTCATTCAGCTGCTGGTTTAAATCAGCTACCCCCTATGATGCAGCTTTGATTCTAAACAAACAATCTTAAGATTTTCACTTAAACATGACATGCTACAACAACCAACGTCACATAGACAAGAAAATATCACTTCTGCGCGTGTTTTTTTAACCTGTTGTTTCATAAAGGTGAAGACAAAAACACACTCAGACATGGCTATATGAGATAACAATACAATAAGACAATACATTTCAAAGTATAAAATATGAATGGAAAAAAAAATGAATTATCGGCACTGATAGTTAATGAAAAGCCAGCAAATAACTGATTAATAAACTAGAATGACTATTATTTATTTCAAACACAATAGGATAACAATAAAGTATAACAACGTCACATCTATCCCGGATTGTGTTAGTTCGGATTTCAGCATTTCATCGCACCGAATTAACGGGCTAATCTTAGCGAGACAGATGGGCCACTGTTTGAATTGACGACGAGATGGGGGTGTGTGTGTGGGGAGGGGGGGCATTGGGAGGGCAAAAAAAAACTCATTCGAGGGTCTGTGATCTATGTATAACTAGCAAACACGCTGGGGGTCTTTGAGAAGGGGAAAATGGGGGAAAGAAAAATATTTAAATTTGGTTTTATAACATAAAGTATTGATTTCATCCCCCACTGATCCACAAAATCCAATCTCTTACCAGCCGCCCTCTTCTGCCGGCTCGAGTCTTTAATGAGATTGTTCAGCTTCTCGTGTGGTAGGTCAGGTTAATTTAAGTTATGATAGTCGAGTATAAAATTTGGTTATGACGGAGAAGTGTTAACTCAGTTACGGCAGTTGACGATTGACGCCTGTTAAGGTGATGGGTAATTGTTTTAATAGTCAAGAGTGAGCTCTTGTTGTGATAGACGGATGTTAACTCTTGCTGTGATAGACGGATGTTAACTCTTGCTCTGATAGACGGATGTTAACTCTTGCTATGATAGATGGATGTTAACTCTTGCTATGATAGACGGATGTTAACTCTTGTTGTGATAGACGGATGTTAACTCTTGCTCTGATAGACGGATGTTAACTCTTGTTGTGATAGACGGATGTTAACTCTTGTTGTGATAGACGGATGTTAACTCTTGCTATGATAGATGGATGTTAACTCTTGCTATGATAGATGGATGTTAACTCTTGTTGTGATAGACGGATGTTAACTCTTGTTGTCGTAGACGTATGTTAACTCTTGCTATGATAGACGGATGTTAACTCTTGTTGTGGTAGACGTATGTTAACTCTTTTTGTGGTAGACGGATGTTAACTTTTGCTGTGATAGACGGATGTTAACTTTTGTTGTGGTAGACGGATGTTAACTCTTGCTATGATAGACGGATGTTAACTCTTGTTGTGATAGACGGATGTTAACTCTTGCTATGTTATAGACGGATGTTAACTCTTGCTATGATAGACGGATGTTAACTCTTGTTGTGGTAGACGGATGTTAACTCTTGCTATGATAGACGGATGTTAACTCTTGCCTCTTGCTACAATAAAATAATGTTAACTCTAGCTGTAACAAAACGGATATGTTTTATTTGTGCTGATTAAGTTTTCTGGATTCAAATATCACACATTTATAGAAGCGTCAACAACAAAGTAAAATAATTGGATAAAAAATAATTGTAATGACAAAAATATTTAAGCACCAGCTTGTAAGAAAAACTATTTTATCTGTAAGAAGTACGCATCGTTTCTTCTTATCCAATCTCACAAAAAACTCTGATTGCCCACCCAGCCTCGAATCAACAAATAATAATTAACAATCTATTTTTAAAACAATACATAATCAAATTCCAGTGGTAATCATTAAATCAAAACTGTAATGCAAGACCAGACATAAACCGCGGATAAGCGGAGGGCGAAATAATCGTCAGTATTCAAGGAGTGTCTGTAATGCATGTATAAGATAAGATCACATCCGGTTGAGGGGTGATAACTCTATAGTGTTTCTCCTCCCCTTTTAATGATGCCATTATTCTCTTGAGTTTAGACCTTTTTTTTTAGCCAACTCAGTACACTTAGATCTATCTATGAGGTATAACCTTCAGTGGACATATTCAATAGAGCCCCCATGGCTTGCACATACGTATATATATATACTCACAATCACACATTTATACACACAAGGACACATACACAGACACATATAAACACACGCTCGCACACACACATACACACACAGAAACACTTAGACGCACGCAGACACACACAAAAACACAAACAGACACACACACAAACACACACACCCACAGGCACACAGGACCAGAGTATGACTAGAGCATATATAGAGCTACGAATGAATCCACAACAGTGTTTTCCTTCAGGATTTCAAGCTGTTATGGATTTATCCCAACCCCTCCGAGTTGACCAGGAAAGCCTTCCTGTAGCAACATTATACGGCCGAGCAAATATTTCTTCAACCGGGAGACCAAATCGCAATTTTAAATTCAATATTTCGGAAGACTTTAAAGTTTGGAAAACGTTTTTTTTGTTATTGTTTAATATCTGGCGTGGAGGGAGGGGGGAGGTGGGATAGAAAGGAGGGGGAAAAAAGAAGATATCATTTCCTTCTTTTTAGGGTCTACGATTTTATAAAATATGTTTTTGTTTGATCACTCAGCCCCGTGTCAATAGGCTGGTGTTATTTCTAAGGCTTGGATGAAGAGATCGAATTTCAATATCACAGTACAGCACTCGTTTCAGCCTCGGTAAAAGAGTTTGTGGAAGGCGTTTGTAAGAAGTAAGGGCCTGTACTCCGAGGCGTTCTTGGGGTAGTTTGAGAGTTCGACTAGAGTATGAGTTGGTTACTAACTTCGATCAGGGATTCTCAGTCTGTGTCGCGTGCAACCCACCACATGAGTTGCTATATGGCGCCCTTACCAAGTGCGCGGAAAAAGCAATTATTTATACGAGTTAATCTATATTGATACGCACTCAATTTCAAATGGATTGTTTGCTGTGTGTTGTAAGATGTTTACCAGAACAATGAGCCAGAAACTGACCTAAAGCATGGGCAAACAGAGGACCATTGAAAGGCCTTATCCTCATAAATCCCTTATTGTCCCACAGCTCACCAAATAACGAGAAAACCAGCAAACAAATATTTCCTGTAACAACAGCCAAACACTTACTTGACAACGATAAGATGCGACAAAGTAATGGACGGAACGTGGTTTAGTCATTACAAAGGTTGAGTTTCAGGGAAAACCCGCAAGTTTGCGCACGGCCGTAGAGACAAGGTCTCACTAGGCAGTTCACACAGTAGTGTAGTTTCTCGGAGCTTTTCTAAGATATGTCTGATAAAAGAAGTAACACCATCGTTTGAGAGATTTACGGAAATTATAAGTGTGTAAAAAATACTTTATTTTATTTTTAAATTTAAAAAAAAATGTAAGTGTAAAAAATATATACATTTTTAAACCGCAAAAATAAAATGGAAGAAATAAATATAAAATATAAAATAATCATAAGTAATCATAAATAATCATAATATTATGTATTTATTTTTATTCTCAGAAATACGTCGCGGCATAAAGTGTTGTTGAGTTTGATTTGGTGCATCTCCAATAAATCGCGTATTGAAGAAAAAACTAAGAACCCTTTTTTTTTAATACTAATTTTGCGTTTGACCTCCTGTTCATGATAGGTCTTGTGATCCAGATCAAAGTCGAATCACAGAATATATAATTTATTCTTGCCTTAATTTTAAAGAAAATTAATTTTAAAAATATCTTCTTCGGTTAATATTGATTGTATTTTAAGTTGAAGAACATAGAAACTAATACAGACATAAAATAGAATGACATTTTTTTTAAATAAAAAAAAAGGCCAGGAAAAGCAACAGTAGACAAAACCTCAACCGGCTGTCCGAATCAGATAGACCGACTTGTCGGGCAGAGATACCGACCTAATCACCGCCACGAGACGGCCATGATATTTTCTTTACTTGCGCGTGGAACAAACGGATGTTATGTTTCGCGCGTGTCGGGCGGCAATCCAAAAACGAGATCGGCTGATGGCCAAGATGGCGGGGCACACTCACGCTAGCACGCACTCACACACACACACAAACACGCCAACAAATACACACGTATTTATCAGCTGTTTATACTGACAACGTCAGAAAGTAAAATAGGTACATAGTACAGTTTTATGGTTTTGTTATTTGTTTTGTTACATTTGTGTTGTTGTTTTGTGATTGTTCTTTTACGTTTGAAGAAAAGGTTGTGGGAGGGGGGGGGGTCTCCATGTCACTAATTTTTAAAAATAAAAATCAATAAACTGTTGTACAAAAAATACATAAATAAAAATATAATTTTAAAAAAAAAGCGTTCGTTTATTTTATAAAACACGAGCAACAAAGCCCGTCCAAGGACGTTCCTCCACCGTTCGGTGGCATGTTGTAACTCCCCTCCAACAGCAGGCCGCCTCAACCGGCAGTACATGTGCATCACGTCAAAATACTATTCATTATAGTTAAAATAAATAACTCGTAAAAACAGAGCTTTTGACTATAAATCCCAACGCGCATAACTCAAAATAAAGTCTTGGAAGAAATACTGCACAACAAAAAAAAATCTTTTTGAACGTCCGCGTAAACGTGTTCAATATGATTGGCTGTAGGAGTCATATGTGTTTTAGGGACCAATCGCTATCGATGACCGCACGGAACATAGCCTTTTATTATATAGGATGCTATAAACTAAGCTAGAGTTTTAATTTAACAAATACAGTGTCAACAATTGCACATTCTTATGAACAAAACATTCCAAATTATAAAAAAAACATCTATAAGGGATTTTACCTTTCACCAACCAATATGTTTAATTGTTCCATGCAGTCTTCCTTTAACTTTGAGAAGAAAACGTGCTTTCCTAAATAACTTCTTGTGGTTACATTTTTTTAACACTCCTAAGAGTATGGGTGCGTGATCAATGACAGAATGGTACTACATGTGATTTCAAATTGTTCATTGGTCTCTGTGGCAGAATTTAAGAATTCAAAAAAAAATATTATCGAGTTGATTGATGCAATGTTTATTATTATTAGTATTTTTTTTTCATGACGTTTTAAATAATTTTCATCCATTGAATCTGCGAAAGAAATTGATATTTCTACCAACGAAATATATGCCTAACACCGGAAAAATATCAGTCGAAATTTCATAGTTCTGTGTTGTGCAGTACAACTGTTGAGAAATACATTACTATCCCCACGTCATTTTCAGATTGCTAGAATAAAAAAAACAAAGACAAGATACCAGAGCCTCATCCCCTTCTAATTTCAGAAAGTTTCAGAGCCCGCTATAGTGGTCGGAATGAATCTGTTTCCTTTTCTGTATTAGAGACAACCTAAAACTTTCTTTCCCTGCATTTTGTTTGTTGTCATTTCCGCTAGAGGAGGATGCGCTAAGAAAATAAACCTGAAATCTTAACCCTCGTGCTAGTTGAGACAGTCAGATAGTGGGTGGGGTGGGGGAGGGTTGGAGGAGAGGCGCGTATGCAACAAGGGTCGCCACCCACCTTGTTTCCTAGGCAGGATCTTTTTTTTCAATAAATCTTTGTATTTAATTTTTTTTTAAATTCAAACATTAGTCTCTTGAAAGTACCTTGCGTATTTCGATAGTTTACAAACGTTATATCCACAAGGTACAGTAGTCGGTGAAAATAGACAGTCAAATCTTATAATTATTGGTTGAAATCAGGGTAGTGATTTTTTGTTTGTTCGATTAATCGGGAAAAATTTTTTAATCGATTAATCGATTAATTTCGATTATATATTTTCGTAACGCATATAAAGATCCCGTTAAGTTGCTATTCATTATTTCGCGAAATTTGTTAAGTCGCGGTAATTCCATTGCCCTCAAATTTTGTGATGTAACACATGAAATTCTTTCTGCTATGCAAGAAATAAGGAAGAAAAACCTTTATTTTTACGTATGCACGTCTAAATAAATAATAATAATACGAGGGAAAAGTATGTAAGTAACAAAAAATATAAATTATTAATAAATTGGAAAAAAAAATTATTAGAAATATTTTCTTAAATTTTAATCGAATTTTATTCGATCAAAGTAATTTAATCGATTAAAATTTCTAACGATGAATGTATTAATCGTTAATATCCGCAGCCGTAGTTGAAATGTAAAACATATCCATCGATAATTTTTTAGCATCTTTCTGTGGATATCTTCTTAAACTACACCTTGCAGATAAGTTTCCCTTTTTATATATATATGTTATATATATATATTATATATATATATATATATATATATATATATATATTTATACTTCTTTGTTTTTAAAATTCGTTCACTGCGGAAGGCTTTTTGTCTGTACCCGTACTTTTGTGTTGTGACCTCTTTTTCTGGTTAAGCTCTTACCCTATTATATAACTCTTTTTTTTTACACCTAGCCTGATTGCGCTCCCACCCCACTGTATAATGGCAGCAGTGTTAAAAACTGTTTAACTGCGCTCATTTCTGTTCATGATGTTCATATTGGCAAATGTGAGACTACCCCACCCTCACCCTCTCTACGAAAATTAAATAAATTTTAAAATGGTTCATTACATCATCATTAGAATCCTTTGAAACAAATTTCCAGGTTATCAGGCTTTGTGTGTTCACAAAACAAGTTCCTCCAAGACACAGCTGTCTGGTCCCACGTGGACATAAGTTGTCCGCAATTCGGATACTTAAAAGCGTTACATTTTATATATGTTTATTCAAGGGCACTTTTCTCAGCCGTGTATCACTGGAGTTCAAAGGTCTGACTCCACGTTTACGGGAGGCACACACACGCACACAAACACAAACACCCCCCCCCCACCACGGCGCGTGTCCCCACAAATAAAGTCCCGGATTAACTGGCTAAATATATCTAAAACAAGGTCGTCGGGACGTAGGTTGGGAGATTGGATGCCCCAGCAAATTTTCAACACATTAGCGTGCTTGTGCATCTCACCGACTCTAATGGCCGGCGGTAAAACAAAATACTGAAGGGGTTTTGGAAGGGAGACGAAGGTACAGGGGGGGGGGCGCTCGCGATCAACAGTCAATAAACGAAAAGGCGGCTCTCCTTAAAACCCAACACCCCCACGTGTTCATATTTTTGTAAAGCTTCTGTCTCCGCTGTGGAGTTTGTCGAAATGTCTTGTGGGCAGTTCACTTCGTTATGGAGGGAAAAAATAAATAAATACAGGACCGTTTAAATGAGCGAGGCAGTCCGTTGTGGTCGAGTCTGTCGCCTAGCAACCACAAGAAATACATGCGACCTTACTACAATATGAAAGAAAGACGGGTTCTGATTGGATGAAATGTCATATCACTACCTCGTATTTCGTTTCAAGGTACACCGAGACCAATGACGTCAATTTTATTGTATTGTAAGCATGACGACATTCCTACAACGTTTCATTTCTCCAAGACGTTACAATACCCCTAACCAAAAACCAAAATACACTAAATTGTAACGCCGTGTTGTTTAATAAATAATGGAATAAAAATAAGATTTTGCAGGATCATGAATCCTTTACTCAAAATTATTGTAATTTAAGAAATAAGGGCTCATTCAATTTAAGCTCTTCTTACACCAAGGAATGACAATATTTTTAAATCGTCTGTTAAGATCAGGAACACACACTTGCTTCGTTAATTTAAAAATAATATGGTGCATGTCAAAAAGCATAGTTATTTACATTACAATGACATACAAAATAGCAAATCATAATAAGTAACTTGGTAATTGGGTTTTAAATTAAATTAAAGTTAAATTTTCAAGACGCCCTTTGTAAGTGATCCCGCTAAGGAATACTAAGGATACTATTGGAGTTTTTCATAACAAAATCGTAGCTGCATATTTCAAGTTTTTGTTCACTTGAAAAATGTGCCTTACACATCAATAATCGATTTGGTTTTTATGATATTGCTTGATCTTACTTTCCAATTATTTTTTTTGTGTCAAAAGGTTAATAATGCCATGAACATCTACATTCGTTGTCTGCTCTCACTTGTCAGTAGTATAATTATTATAATAGGTTGTCTAGCCACTTGTCACTAGTATAATTATTATAATAGGTTCTCTAGCACTTGTCACTAGTATAATTATTATAATAGGTTCTCTAGCCATTTGTCACTAGTATAATGTATAATAGGTTCTCTACCACTTGTCACTAGTATAATTATTATATAGGTTGTTGCCATTGTCACTGTATAATTATTATAATAGGTTCTCTAACACTTGTCACTAGTATATTATTATAATAGGTTGTCTAGCCACTTGTCACTAGTATAATTATTATAATGGTTGTCTAACCATTTGTCACTAGTATAATTATTATAATAGGTTGTCTAGCCACTTGTCACTGTATAATTATTATAATAGTTGTCTAACCATTTGTCACTAGTATTTATGATAATAGGTTGTCTAACCATTTGTCACCAGTATAATTATTATAACAGTTGTCTAGCCTCTTGTCAGAAGTCATTAACTCGATTTTAAGGTGTGACAATATTTCAAGTCGGTTTGGATAATGGGGAAGGCCTCATGACCCTATCCCCACATTTGTTGTTTGGATAATGGGGAAGGCCTCATGACCCATATCCCCACATTTGTTGTTTGGATAATGGGGAAGGCCTCATGACCCTATCCCCACATTTGTTGTTTGGATAATGGGGAAGGCCTCATGACCCTATCCCCACATTTGTTGTTTGGATAATGGGGAAGGCCTCATGACCCTATCCCCACATTTGTTGTTTGGATAATTGGGAAGGCCTCATGACCCTATCCCCACATTTGTTGTTTGGATAATGGGGAAGGCCTCATGACCCTATCCCCACATTTGTTGTTTGGATAATGGGTGAAGGCCTCGTGACCCTATCACCACATTTGCTTTTGAATAAAGGCCCAAGTATTTCCTTAACACGACTTATAGCCCGCGTAAATAAACCCCTCATCGAGTGATCTCAAACTTTTACAGTTGTAAATTCTCAAGCTCGTGCAGCCACACCAAATCTGGTGTTTATTCTCACTCTGTTAACCTGACAAAAACACACGTGTTATTTCAAAGCACAGCAACACCATAATTTAGTCAAATGTTTTAGAGGGAACAGATTTATATCCGTGAGAAATCAAAATTAAATCATTAGTGTTAAGAACCATATAAATCCAATTTTAGTTGAGAGCTTTTGTGGCCAATATCGCTTTAAGTCCATACGTTGCATTAGAAATTTATAGTAGAGTAGTGATGTATGAGTTGTTCATTGTCATTCTTTCAATACACCCAGGTGGATCTAACACTTCTTACACAGGTAAGAGTATTTGTTTCTACGGTGTTACCGAAATATCTGTCTACCCTCTTATTCAACTCAAACATATTTTTAACGGAAATAAATTAAATATATTCATGGCCCTATCTCTTGCTGGGTTTAGAACCGCTGTTTATTTATTTTGATTTTAAATTATTTTTTTTAAAGGTAAATTTGGTTTTCGGTGACTCCCTGCAAACATCCCTCGTTCTCGCCTCGTCCCGTGTAGGTCCTTACTATTCCGGTAAATATTCCTTTCATCCGGCCAACAATGGAGAGGATGTAGATAGTTTGCACAGAGGCCTCGCTCATGTGAATGGCGAACAGAGTCCGGTGGGGTGGGGTGGGGGAGGGCAGGGGGATTACTACGACGGCTCGGGGCGCCGCGTACCTGACTCCACCAACCAAACGCTCATATCACTGTACTCCGTTTTTCGATGGCCTACTCGTAACTTACATATTATGACCGTCCGTAAAGGTGAATGTTGGTGCAAAAACAACCACACAAAACACAAGCAAACGCGCGAAACTAAGTATCTCTTTATTCAATTGTCTCCCTTCTGTAACTTAAGTATCGCTCATTAGGAGTCGCGTGTGCGTGAGATGTGTTCAAAACATGTTAATGAATCCCTGTTAGTTCTTGTGAAAATCTGCGAAGTACCACCTTGTAATTCAGGGTTGAGTTTTATTACAATTGCATGAAATTATTATTTTTAAATTTTTTTTTAATTTATGCTCTTTGCGCAATCTTAATTTTAGATATGAATTCATCTAAAATCTAAATCACAATTCCACACCACGCACCCAAAGAAAAGAAAATGATAACAATTAATCGCATATTAGATATTATGTAGGATTCTGAGCCTGGTGTGGCCAGGTATGTGGTATTACAATATACGAGAGTTTTGAAAGTTAGCGTTTGATTTAGATTCAGAGCGTGTGGGGCACTAGGGCACGGTGCCCCCAGTGGTGAGCATTAACCCGAATTTATTCCTGTTCACTGTTAATCTACTAGTCTCACCAATAGTTCATTTTATCCCACGCGTCCCATCAATAATTCATGTTATCCCATTAATAGTTCCTTTTAACCCCAAAAGTCCCACCAAAAGTTCCTGTTAACCTCTTCTTCCCTCCATCCACCTCAGCCCTCTCTCACCCTTGATCCTGTTATCCCACGTGAGGTCTTGTGATCCCACCTGTCCCCACTCCACCCTATAGGATCCTGTTATCCCGCGAGATGGGGGCCTATGATCCCACCAGTCCCCCTCCACCCTATGAAGATCCTGTTATCCCGCGAGATGGGGGCCTCTGATCCCACCTGTCCCCCTCCACCCTATAGGATCCTGTTATCCCGCAAGATGGGGGCCTATGATCCCACCTGTCCCCCTCCACCCTATAGGATCCTGTTATCCCGCGAGATGGGGGCCTATGATCCCACCTGTCCCCCTCCACCCTATAGGATCCTGTTATCCCGCAAGATGGGGGCCTATGATCCCACCTGTCCCCCTCCACCCTATAGGATCCTGTTATCCCGCAAGATGGGGGCCTATGATCCCACCTGTCCCCCTCCACCCTATAGGATCCTGTTATCCCGCAAGATGGGGGCCTATGATCCCACCTGTCCCCCTCCACCCTATAGGATCCTGTTATCCCGCGAGATGGGGGCCTATGATCCCACCTGTCCCCCTCCACCCTATAGGATCCTGTTATCCCGCAAGATGAGGGCCTGTCAACCCCACCGAGGCCCTGTGATCCCAATGTGCGCGGCTTCGTTTATTATATTGAAGAGAAAAAAACTTTTTTTTGCCAAGCACACACACCGTACGGCAATAATAATTAGGCTACCACGCTACTCGTGAATCCCGAGTCACCGGCCGATGGGGAGGACGATGTTGACACACGCGCACGGAGCAAATACTTGCCCTCGCTCTGTTTGCTTCTACACCGATGGCAGGGAAGACCGGCCGGTGTTGGCGGTGGCGGTTGGCGATACCCCCTCGGTAATCGAGATGTCTCTTCTTTGGTTTGTTTTAAATAAATATATCGATACTAACATGGACACGGTTGACTTACATCGCGAGAGATCCAAGTCAAGAGTGGTAGCTGAGTTTTTGCTTCAAGGAGTAGTACTTTTTTTTTGAGCGCCCTTACTAAACGATAGCTACAAAGTTATTTTAAGACAGAGGATTTTAAAAGTTCATATAAAGTTAATGACGTGACGTAAAAAAAACGTTACTGAACTCAAAATAAACACGTACAAATTGCCCCCCCCCCGGGAGGTGTTGTCTCGGGGTGTAGAGGGGGGAGGGAAGACTGTTCTTTTCCCCCGCTTCCTATATCCCGTTTGCTGAAAGGATTCATTGTTATCTATCGTTTTGTAGGCAACAAAGATTTGGATTAACACAAAAATTCGTTTATCATTTAACTTTTTTTTTCTTATTGCGCATTTGTCATTCTAGACAACAGCAATAACAACATATCACCCTCCTTCCTTCTATCTGTCTTCATTGTCACATCAAACTTCAACACACGTCAAGCACAAGTTATCTCATTAGTCGAGTCACTCAAAAACTCACGCATAAAGGATTCATTTGACTGAAAGAATCGAATCTGGTAAGCTACGCTCTCGCACATCTTTTCATGTATATTCGATAACACCCACGCGCAGTTTGTATCGGCTCAGACTTTCTCCGCCGCCATTTGCTATTTCAAACAATATTTTCTTTTCATCATCGACTCCGGAAACAGTATTGATCCCTAGAAGTTATTTGCCCTCGCTCCATGATGTCCTGTCTTCGCGACATAAGTGTCTGCTAGAGACATGTGTCTCGTTTTGGCGGGTTTCACTCTGACGCTCGCCGCTGCCGTTTAGTTCGACTGAGACAAACGTGTAGATGTCCATCTATTTGGTACTGACTTACGGTTCTGTCCTTATACACGCATTCATTGAATGTTCAATGCGTCTTGGTGGACACAAGCCAAATGCTGACGGTCACCAGTCAGACTTTAACCGCCCTTTTTTCCATATAAATCATAACGCAAAATACTTCACACAATCATTTGGGTTCTATTCGACTATGTCGTAATAATACGCGAGGCATTTAATTCTAAATTTGAAATATAAACTCAACAACATTCTAATACAACACTCAGATAGATTTAGAGATAACCAAAAAAAAACACAAAACTTTTCTTGTCCCATTCGAAAGAATGAACACAAACAAATTCTCATTTTGTTTTCCGTCTGACATTCGGGCATGGTGTGGGTTGCCTGAACAAACCAGGAAAATTAACACATGATCAACATTCAAAACTCTGTTAAAAATGGAAGACTAGACATAAACCATGGATAAGCTTAGGATGCACTAATATTCTGTATAGAAATAGCTTCTGTAATTTATAAGATAAGATAAAATAAGATAAAATAAGGTAAGATAATACCGTTTAAACATTCTTAGTTCAAATTCGAACATTAAACATTTTCCTTTTCTATTATCCTGAATTTACCGAGTGCGATTTCGCTGATTTTAATCACTAGTAAATATAGAATTGCTTAATTATTCGTTTAAAAATAATAAAAATTACTCGTGAATGCTTACATTTTATATTTCAAATCTTCTTTTAAAATAAACCCATTGAAAAAAAATAAGTATATGATAATGCACGTGGTAACGAAATTCCAAATTTATATTTTGAGAATCCCTCCCTCTAATCCCTCGACATCCCATCAGCCAAGTGACGTCCAGTCCAAGCGCCATTTCACGTGCGATAAGAGTGGGGCAGCTCCTTCGATTCCATTCGTGCGCAACTGCTTAACGCAGGCTTGTGGTTGGCGCGTGACGAGACAAGGGAAGCCGCGTAGGACGACCATCTTGTTTCCGTCTCCGTCAGACCTAGCTCGCGCGAGATCTCGGGATTAGTCACGAGAATGAGATTACGGAGAAGAGGGGATTTATTCTGATAGGTTTCATAGGGGTCTTCAGCAACTGACCAGACTCCTGTGGGGACAGGTAGAGTGACGTAACTGCGAAATTGCAAACCATCTCTTTTATATTTTCTCATTTATTATAAACGCTCCTTCTATGCAGAAGTTTACTACGTCATACACTTATCCATTAGTTTATGTCTAGTGTTGCACTTTATTAGAGTTTTAAATGATAGAGTTTTTGTTTTCCTGGTTTGAGCAGGCAACCCAAATCACGCCAGAATTCCAGACGGACAGCCCGAGAATTTGTTTGTGTTCGTATTTGCATACGGAATAAGTGTTTTTATAGGCGCAATTTCCACATGAGACAAATGGAGTTTATATATATTTAAAAGTCTGTCCTTTATGGATGTCTGTTCGAGCTTGCACAAGCTACTACTAATGAAACCATACCAGATAGAGGGTTCGCGTTTTTTGCAAATATGTTAAGGAGTTCCCAAGGATGTGCTCGGGCCAAAAAATTCCCGAACAAAAAAAAACCCGAAAAAAGTATCAGTATTTTGTCAATTTCTCGCCAACCATAACATCTATCGTGTTGAAACAAACGCCAAACGATAACTAATAATATTTAGAACAATGTTGGAGAAGGACTTTTTGAAAAATTTCTTTTCGTTAGACTCCCGTAGTTTTAGCAGCAATTTGTAGATAGCAATTGTTTTGTTTACTTTCAGAATAATTGATTTGAAATTACTTTGATTGTAATCTAGAATGATTTCCCTTGAATAAAAATTTTTATAACTTTTTTTTCCATATAATGATATATATATTTTTCCATATAATGATATATATGGCGATATATCTCGAAAACGGTTGTGGACAAATTGTTAGAAATTGCGCTTATATACTCATTCGAGTTTTTATTACTTGTTTTTATATTCAAAGAGACACTATGTATGTATGTATCTCAAATGAACTATTTTTATTTTTTTTAAATTTTTTATTTTTTAAATTTTTTTTTGTTGTTTGTTGAAATGACTAAGGCTATGAAAAAAAAAGTTATCAAGCATTACTTAAAATATGGGGCAACTATTCTCTATGATAAAGAACACAAAGATATGGCATATAGCTTCTTAAAATATATCTTCATGTGCGCTGTGTAAGAGATGACTTTGAACTTACACTTACATCAATATTCAATTAATTCCTTAATGAATAAAACTATACGGAACTCATTAAGGCAAACTAACGATGAAGCGCTTATGGCTTGACATTAATTTGAGAGAAAAGCTCTTATAATCGTATGTCTAATCCTCATTGTGAGGGTAAAACATTAATTATTTTTTTAATATCAATATTGGCTCTTTTCATTAGAGTACATCGTAGTCCCATGATTTGTCAACAACTAACAAACATGTTATAAACCGTTCGTGATGATTGCTATCAATCACTCAAAGAGTTCGGATAACAAAATTGCCCCTTAATTTTCTAACTCAACAAAAACTTTCGGTCATGCCAACGTTTCGGGTGAGAGTCCCCATAAACCATAATCCGGATATTTTAAACACAGATATCCGAAATAATTTTTTTAAAGTATCACTAATTTTTTTTATTATTATTTTTTTCCATAAAGAAATATCTATGGTTCCCCAACAACATATTAACTTCAACACTGAAGCGAAAAAGAAAAGCAGGGTGGTGGTCAATCCAGAAATTTGATAAATGGTTTGATTTTTGACTCCTAGAAGTGTGAAGCTCGCCCAATAATGGACAACCCTTGTCGTCCAGCGGCCAGCAGCCATCAGCTCCCCCTCCACTCAAGTGTCTGACTGTGGCAGACTGTCAACAGCCGAGCCCCCAGTCGAGGGCTGATAAGCCCGAGTGTATCGCCTGCACACGGGGGGAGAACTCTGATAACCCGGTGATGACTTTAGCAGGTTTCGGTTGCTAGGTCGAGCCGGCTTTCCCTTCATCACTGCTCTCGTGTTTGAGTTGGGTTGTTGTTAGCGCGATATCCGCCTCTGTTGGCTCATGTTCATTATCAATCCGGCCTCACTCCCGGTCCCTCCATGATTCCCTTGCATTCTTTTATGGCCCGTTTTCCTCATGGGTAAAACATGCAATTTTCCCAACACACACAGGATGGGTCTTTTTAAAAAAAAAGTACGTGAAATTAAACATACTTTTTCCAATTGTTTGAACCAAACTTTTACAGTGTTATTAAAAATAATTCATAATTTAGAACGAGGAAGGTTTCTCAAAAACAAATTATTTGTTATAAACAACAAAAACAAATAATACTACTATTACTAATATTACCACTTCTACTACTAATTACTACAACTACCACTGGTACTATTGCTACCACTACTACCACTACTACTACTACTACTACTACTACTTCTACCACTACTACTACTCTTACTGACTACTGACTACTACTACTACTACTACTACTACTACTACTACTACTACCACTACTACTACTCTTACTGACTACTGACTACTACTACTACTACTACTACTACTACTACTAATACTACTACTACTACTACTACTACTAACTACTACTACCACAACAACAAACAACAACAACTACTACTACTACTACTACTACTACTAATAATAATAATAATAATAATAATAATAATAATAATAATAATAATAATAATAATAATAATATAATAATAATGTCTATAACATATGATAGTTATCAAAACATTCTCTATTATATATTTCATTCATTCCAATTTTATTTATTTTATTACACCTCCAACAATACTTTGAGCCCTCAACATTAGTGCCCTTTGACCCCCCCCTCCCCGGTAGCACCTGTAGCCGTTTCTCGTCGTCGTCCTCAACACCGTCCTCCCCGACACCTATCTGGGGTTCTGTATACACGCCTGAAAGCACTTATCTCTTGTTTGATGACAAGCTGACAGAATTTATTGACTCAAACGAACCGTCGGGACAGGGGTGGGCAATACAACAGCGACTCAGAAATATAAACAGCCTAAAAAATTAGTTTACCGTCAAGGCAGACGAAGATGAAGAAAAAAACATGATGGGTAGGTAATTCCCTGCCTTCGTCTCTGTTAAATTAAATTGGAGCGATGTTAGGTTAAAAATTAATGAGAAGTTAAACCTGGGTCTAGCTAGACGATAAAACAAGACGTGAATGTTGTTAAGAGGAAAAGAAGAAAAGAAAATCGGCTAGGGCGGGTTGGTGAGGGGAGGGGGGGGGTTTAAAGTTAAATCATTCCCCAAAATATATTATACGTGTTAGATGGGAAGCGGTTCGTGGTTGTGGAGTGGGTCTACGACACACCAAGAAGTCTAGAAATAAATTGTATTCTTATTGTCAATATTTGGTAACAGCTTGTCTATATGTTTGCGTCCTCCATTGCAGAGCTTTATCTTGCCCCACGAGCACATAGGTTGTGTGCCCAACTTGTAAACAAATTTTGGTCTGTGATTTTGGGGGTGAGGGGTGAAAATGTTTTCTTTGATTGATTGATTTGACTTTTTGATTGTAGATTTATTTAATTGTTCGCGTCACAATTCTCGAAAGGGAGGAAGTCGGTGCAGGTCCAAAGGCGTAGCTGACGGGGTGGGGGGGGTGGCAACGGGGTCGGACAGATGTTCGTTATATTAAACCAGCTCATGTATATCACATGGCCCTGGCATTGTCCCCAAGAGGGCACTGGAGTTGTACAGATGTCCTTGGCGCAATATTGTTATTATTATTTATTTGGTGTGGGACGCCTAAATGGGGTTTGATTTCGTAATGTATATTGGACACTTTTAAGGTTCAGATTTGTTTGCGGATTACGAATTCAAAGTTCTAGAGAAGAGTCCGGGTGTTGAAGAATCTAAGCACAAGTTGAAGCGTAATGACTCACGTGATTTCTTTCCTTGTTCGATGTGGTTGACGTGTGGAGTAGATACGTTACATCTAATGTAACCACACGTGAAATGATGTGATTAAACCACATGCTTTTAGATAAAACTTTTATTTGTTTGTTCAAAATTATTTATTTTTTAAAAGTTTCTACACTTAAAACCCGAATTGATCTGTCCTCTCGAATGTATGTTTAGATATAAAGCGATAGAGATTTTATTTTATTTTTTAAAACTAACAATTAAGCATTTATTTACAAAATATGTAAATTATATTAAATAATAATATTGATAACAATAAGTATAAAAAATGGCAAATAATCGTTGTTTCTTCACCAGCGCAGCAAAGAAGTAATTAACTTACTTCTCCAAGTTAACGAGCCAGGTGTTCTCGGGTAATAACTCGGGCAATAACTCATGCATGAATAACCCTTAACCCCCCCTCCCCAACTTCCCCCCCCCTCTGTTTTTCCATTTCCCTTTGTATCTATAATTTTTGTATACCACTCAAATGTACCTGAGACCACAACTTGTATTTTAACAAAACGCATACCAGAATCCAATGCCTGCCATATCTTTCCGCGCCATTTTCTAGTGTCCATGTTACGACTGGGGCCCCCCACGTTAAGTCCAAAGAAACTATTCACGCGAGAGAATGGTCCCGTCCGTACCGGTCTCATCTTTTGACGAATGCGGGGTGGCCAGGTATGCGAGGTATGCCACACATCTACATTGTTATCCAGGCATTGACCACAGTTCTTCTTGATCGGGAATTTACAATACGCTCTCCGTTAGTGGTCGGAACGTTACGAAGGGTTTTCCCCCACACCCACTTCTGTTTATTGATAATTTGTTTGGAGAATTTTCGCCAGCTGAGCAGTTTTTCTCTTTAGTAGCTGATCCTGGTTATAGTTCTGCTGCTCCTGAGTTCCTGGCTTTAGTTCGGCTGTTATTTTTATTATAGTTATGCTGTTCCTGGTTATAGTTCTGCTTTTGCAGGTTACAGCTCTGCTGTTGCGGAGCTTATTTCAATGGTTTGGCGCTTATGTGTAGAGCTTTGATTCTACTTCAGCTACTGTTGCTTTGGTCATAACTTGACTGGTGTGGCCGTCAACTGGGCTATTCTGGCCCTAAGGTTTTGCTGTTTTTGCTCTTAGGTCTGATCTTATGGTCTATAAGTCTGCAGTTTGCCCGTCGTGTTTGTGGCTGTCATTTCCGCTGTTTTTCACGCTATTTATGTTGTTGTTTCATCTCTCGCATCGGTTTTAATAAATTAAGCTCATAGGTAGACTTTTAAAATCTAACTTTTATGGACAATAAAATATACGCATACTTTTGTACAATCATGTTTTCTTCCTAACGCACACAAAAAACTTTCCAACTGCCAAAAATATTCTTACTCTCCCATATCATACTCCTTTTTAATTCCCCCGTCAATATCCATTCCTCACCTTCTCTTCTCCCTAAAACATCGACTTCTGATATCCTCCCGAATGCCCACCCTGTTACCCCACTGCCGATTCTGACTTAGTCCACCACGACCTGCGTTCAGCTGTCCTAGACATTCCTCGTCTCCAAGCAGAGGGGCCCCCCTGAAGTATGGCCCGAGCCCCGCCTCTCCGCACCTGCACCCTCGAGTGGCCCTCGGCCGGTACTTAACGCTTACAAGGGCACCGCGAGAGGGTTCGGGAGCAGAGAGAAAAAAAACGACAAAAGGTTTTGTTGACGAGAGTACGCTGCTTGTGTACAATGAGAGATAACAACATGACCTTTTGTCACCAAGTTTGGGGAGCTGTTACGGCGTCAGATAATAATTCCGTTGTGTGGAGATTTTGAGAACTTTAAGTGGTGGGTGTATGGGGTGGGAGGAAGTGTGAGGCAAGCCGGACAGGCGAAAATGCGTACAACCATAGGGGCATTTGATTATATTATAGTTGAAGGTTAGTTACTTACCTTTGATGTTACGAAGGATTAAAGCGACGAATATATACTCATTGGACTAATTTCTGAGGCTGGTAACATAAATAATCTTCTGGAGAATAATAAGAATGCATTACATAAGAAACATAGAATAAAGTGGACCCTAGAACTAAAAAAACAACAACAAAAAAACAAACAACAAAAAAAAACAACAACTAGTACTACTAGTAGTATCACCGGCGAATTCCAAGTATGGGCACATTTAACAGTCGAAATTCAGAGTGATTTTGAAATTCTTATCGTGATACGGGGAAAATTTGCCTGTGGAGGGATGTCACGTGGATAAGTGTGTGTGTGTGTGTGTGTGAGGAGGGGGGGTCGAATACCATAGCCGCCACATCTTGTTTACAATATCCCTGTGTTGTTTGGCTCCTTCATACTCGGCCAGGTGTGAAAATCGACAACCCGCGCACACTCATTACAGGTAAAAGTCAAAATTTATCGCCGGCCCCGGGCGTTCAAACTTTAAACGCCGCGTCCGCCCCCCCCCCACACGTTTAATAAACTGCCTATCAACCCACGCCCCACCCTGCCAACCACCCCCCACTCTCAACCTCCGAGCCGCGGGACGGAGAAGAGGACCCGGTCTACCCGCGGTAATTTTGAAATGATGAAATGATGTATTCTGACGGTGGCGTTTATATTGTTATCTGGCCAGGTGGTCGATTGAAAAACGATTTGCTAGACCGAAGCTGTTGGTCCGATTCATGTAGTCGACTGGCAAAGGAGAGGCATCTAGTACTTATCTCCCACGATGAACACGACCTTTTGCTTACGTGAGGTGTCTTCACGTTGACAAAACTTTCCCTAGAAATACTTGACGTCTTGGGTTCGGTAATTTTTTTTGCGGGGTGTTCAATGATGTCGTGTAGTTTTGATGAGGGGGTCATTTTAATTAATCCATCTCTGAAAACAAACACAACTTTCGTACATTTGTTACACATCTCCCATTATGGTCTGTCGCACCAATTTCCAAATCTTAACATTTCTCTCTGAACTCTATGTCTGTCGTTCTGTCGACTTTCTACTCCACTTTCTACTCTCTATTCTCCAGTTTCCTATTAAATTACATGTAACTGTCTTATATTCTATACATTTAACTTGTGTAAAATTTAAAAAAGATAATTTTATATTTAAAATGGCCTTCCATTAAAATTTTGTGAAGAAAATAAAATAAACTTTCGCATACCTTCAATAAAAAATAACCTTCATTCTTTTAAAACAGACTGCTTTGTTAGCGTGAGGCATTGACAGAATATTTTTCTAACGTTTATATTGTCCTGGAAATAAAGTCTTTTTTTCTAATTAATCATTTAAGAAAAAAAAATATTTACAATATGAAGTTTACAAAACTGACAAGTTGTCCTGTGCAAAAATTTACCAACAGCGACAGACCACCCTCATGGAAGTTCTTTTGGGTGTTTCGTCCCCTCAATGGAAGTCTCCCGTTAAGTCTTGTCAAGACAAGCGGGGTTTAACTCTAAACAAGACATTCTCACAATGGACGAATGAAAGGGCAGTTACTTTTATACCAAGAAGATAAAACCACACCTGTTCGGATATTGTATGGGGAAAATGAAAATTGTAATTCTGCATTTGTGGTACATTTTTGAATTCATAAAAAAGATTATTTTTCTTCTTATTAACCCTCTACTACGCACTTTGAGGTTTTCATAGGGAAAAAAAATATTTGATTGGATATTAAATGTGTATTGGACATATCTCCTAATATATAATGAAAGGCAATTTTCTGTCCGGTCATCGATAGCGATTGGTCCCTCAAACACATATGACTGCTACAGCCAATCATATTGAACACGTTTACGCGGACGTTCAAAACGAGTTATTTTTGGTGCAGTATTTCTTCCAAGACTTTATTTTGAGTTATGCGCGTTGAGTAAAGTCAAAAGCTCTGTTTTTACGAGTTTTTTATTTTAACTATAATGAATAGTATTTTTGACGTGATGCACAGGTATGCCGGTCGAGACGGCTGTTGGAGGTGAGTTACGACATGCCACCGGCGGAACGTCATTGGACGGGCTTTGTTGCTCGTATAAACATAACATGGAAGAAAAATAAACTCGAAAACTCCGTAAGTCGAATTTTTTATTCGGGTCCCTTTGAGTTCGACTTAGAGAGGTCCGACTGTAATTGTTTTGCGACAAGATTTTCCATGGCGACTTCCAATATGGCACCCCTAAATACTCTCTTACCTTTCGTCATTTAACCCCTTTTCCAACGTGCCACCCCAAACCCTTCGCTCTACTCCTTCTTGCTCTTCTAATTGACGCATGTCCGTAGCGATCTACATTAGCACATAACACACACCACACACACCACCCATCCACACCCACCAACCCAAACACACACACACACACACACCCATCCACACACCACCAACCCAAACACACACACACACCCATCCACACCCACCAACCCAAACACACACACACACACACTCATCCACACCCACCAACCCAAACACACACACACATACCCATCCACACCCACCAACCCAAACACACACAACACACACACACACACGCGCACATACACACACGCATACACCATGACATCGACGCCTTCAACCTCATGGCTGTCACTGTACCCGGAGACCCCACAACGTGAACAAATCCCGACTCCCCGTACCTCATACCCACCGCCCCCTTCCCCCACCCCAACAACCGTCTGGGACGCCGTAAGAAGAAACAAAAATTCCCCAAAACAAATTGAGTGGTTCAATACCAAGAGTCATTGTTGCATTCAGTCTGGGCCAGTGGCCCCATGTTCTTGGCTTAGTTGCCGACATATTGAAAAAAAAATCCTTATCCCCTCACCTTTGTATTTTACTTTCACCATTTTATTTAAGTCAGCGGTTCCCTACTTTTTTGTTTATTTACCCCTGTATCCCTTAGAAATATAAACGAGGCGCTTGATATAGTCATTAGGAATTTAGGAAATTAGGAAGTTCTTTGAAATTAAGTAGTAAATCCAACGAATACTTTCTATATCAAATACAGGGGCCCCATTAAGTTTATATTTCAACACGAAAAAAATTGTTCACCTACTGTCGCTTAAGAACCATCGATAAGAGTATTGATCTCGGATCTTATTCTCTATCTCACATCTAGAGCAGATGAATTCAATTTTTTTAAAATTGTATTATTAATATTTTTCCCTCCTGTAATTCGGGACTTTAAAAAGAACCTCTATCATTAAAAAAAATGTTGTATATTTCATATTGACATATTTGAAGCTATAAGACATTGTTTCGTGTTATTTAAAAACATATGTCCAGCGACCACTGGTCATTTACTTGATCTATTTTTAAAAAAAAATGTTTCTCGATCTAAAATTGCAGTTTTAGTATGAAAAACTAGTTTAAAATACAGCTTAAAAAGAAACATTGCTTAAAAAGAAAATAAAATGAAAATAAATTACAGCCGCTTTCAGTTAAGCTTGCCACACGCGTCGGTTATCTTTCTCTCCACTAGACGTCTTGCTGTGTGCAGCTTTTGTGCTGAACCGCCCGTAGATACTCCGAGTCGAAGTCTCGTTGAACGACTTGTCGTTGGCTCGTTGAAGATGACATTTTGTGTGTCTCGTTTTTCTTTTTCCCCATTTTTCATATGTTTGTATAACAGCGATTTCCGATGAAAAAACAACAAACAAAGAAAACAAAACACAACGTCTCGTCATGACTTAGACATTATGCAAGATTTTTGTTGTGTGTGCGTGTCCCAAAACCTCGTGGTCGTAGGGGGTTCTAATGTTTCTATTAGAACTTTCTCCAGGCTTGGTAGATCTGGCGGCGCCCATCTCCTCTCCAGGTCAGCGGAGGACTTTCTAGCAATAGTCATTCATTAACATTTTTATTGTGGCTTTAACGTGGGCTAGATCCAACGCATCTCAGCTTGTGAGGCGAGCACACTATTGACTTCCCTATCCAGCCGCCATTTTGTAAGATAGGCACCCTAAAAAACCGAACACTCTTTTCTAGATTAACAAAATATAGATGTAAGCTGATTTGAATTCTGATAATGGGCACACGCCTGTTAGTTTGTTGCACTCGAATAAAAAGCATAGGTGGTGCCATTATGTTAAGCAACGTAGTCCATGACCGTTCTCCTTTCACTAAGTTCTTAGTAATTCTACAACCGGGCTAATCGTATCATCCATACAACGAGCTAATCGTATCATCCATACAACGAGCTAATCGTATCATCCATAAAAGATCATATTTATGCTTTAACACTATAAATGTTCAGCTCTCATGTTCAACGCGCTGTCAACGAAGCCCTACAGAATTTAGTGTTTAGTTTCTGCCTGGGATTAGTTAAAGGATTTTGTGTGATGCATATTAACTTAGCATATTGCAATCTGAAGCAGAGCTTGGTATTGGAACTGTCAAACTCTTTAGAATCCGAAATAATTAAAATAGGATTTAGTGGGTAGTTCTTGCGGGAGTGTGTGTGTGGGGGGGGGTGAGTTGAATTTGGGGTATTGGAAGGCGGATTGGTCACCAGAGCGAATGGGGAAAAAAAGGAAATGGGGGAAAAGAGAATCTGATTTGGAAGACGTCTGCATTGCCAAAGGGAAATAAGCAAAGTTTTGTCCTCCGGATGTACTAATTGTTCGGTATTGTTCAAGTGCGCGTGCGCAAAATGGCCGCCCGTGGCCATCAGAGTAATGAGGAAGGACGCTCGACCAGACGACGGACGTGAGCACTCAAATGGAAACTAGTGGGTGGTCATTAAATGAGGTGAGGGACAGACCAACAGGCTTACACACAGACAGGCAGACTGACAGGCTTACACACAGACAGACAGGCTTACGCACCGATTTGTTTGTAATTTTGTATATAAAAAATATTTTCCTTACGGTATTTCCCCGCACTAGCCGTTTACACATTAAGAAATGGGATGGGGTGCAAGGAGGAGGGGGATATAGGGATTCTCAAAGCCAGTTATCTTGTTACATACACGTCATCATTCTCTTATTGATATAAATAAAACCGCATCATAATTTAGCTATTCATTTCCGGTAAATATTTAGCAAAAGATTTTTTTTTAAACGCAGAGATTGAAAATTGTAGACAACATTAACACATTAAGTGTGCGTATAAATTTCACTTAATATCAAACAATAAGACACATTAACTCAGGGGCGTAGATATGATATTTCGCACCCGCGGACAAACTATAAAATAGCAAAGTTTAAATGATTAATATTTTACTCTTGTTTGCTTAATTTTAATGTGACGTTTTCAGCCTTATTTCGGCGCCCATGTACTATGTACTTTGGCGCCCCGTGACATATGTACCCCTGCTCTCTTTCGCTATGCATCTACTATCTACATTAACTTATCATCGCCTTAAACAATGTTGGTCCCTAGATATACACACACGCGCGCGCAATAAATTAAAATCTAAAACAAGAAACTTAAAGACATTAAACACACTATCTCTTAGCTTTAAATTTATATCAATTACATTGAAGGTTATCTTCCTTTCTGGGTTCTCTCTCAACTGGTATGTACGTTGATGCGTACACCCCCGTCCACTCATTTTCCCCCCTTCATCTCTCCTTCCCTTGCACTCCCCATCGCATGTTTGTCCTAGCATTAGATACAGGCTTCGGTCTTAGAAGCTCCAGCGATTCTCCTGACTGCTTCAAACGCAACGAGCACTGGGGGTTAGCCTCGACTTGGTAAAAACTCGCCATTCGTCTGAGTGTTTGCCTTCGTCCTCCCGTTGTGTTTAGCTTGCGGCGAGCGGTGATGATTGAAATTTCACTTCTCTCCCTTTGTTTGAGTGGCGCTCGCATCTCTCGGCATCGGCAAGGACGGTCGTCGTATCCTGCACGAGGCCGTGATTGTCAAAGATGGAGGGCTACTGTTACTCGTTGAAATTAGCGAGTATCTTCGGGATTTTAGAAAGAAAAAAAAATGCTAGTCAACGTAGTCGCGGGAACTTCTTGGTTCTCTTTGCAACTCGGATCAAGTGAATCAGCTCGAGCAAATTTGAGTAAATTTTAGCGCGATGTTAAAGCGAGGGTTGAAAACGTGGGTTTGCGCAGAGAAAAAGCTTTTGATTAGCAATATAACACGAAAGTGGGAGAAGGGTTTGGGAGCAGGTATTGTTGAGACGTTGAAAGTTTTGACAAACCTGTAACGTGATGACAGGGGCTTCTTTCTCGCGCCACTGTTGGACTTCCACCTACAAACTACAATAGTTTCATCTTTCAATCGTTGGACGCTACGGCCTCACAGTAAACGTGATACAGTAGAAATACAGTCGGCCTAGCTGCAATCTGATATTCATAGCTACTGGACGCCTCAATGAAATGATATATTATGTATAATAACTCACAGCTTCATAGAGACATATTGGTCTATTACTTTCAGTAAAAATAGAAATACTATTTGGATTAAGAAAAGGTATTTAAATTTATTTTTATTTAATTTTTTTTATTTATTATTATTATTTTGGGGGTGGGTGTGGGGGGGGTGGGGGGGGATAGGGGAAGAGGAAGCGACAAAGAGAAAAAAAGCAGTCAAAAAAGTATTATTACTATTAGTTTATTTGTTGCTGTAATTGCTGTAATTGCTGTAACTCTTGGCGAAAGAATTAAAAAGTGGGTAACACCTTGCCAATTCAGCCCATTATTTGATAAGTTGATAAGATACACACGTTTAGGTGCTCGGTGCTAAGCGAACGGTAGTTAAGTGTTCGAGTTGGCCGAAAGTCAATTTACATTTTTTTTTGGCTTGGTGTTGAAGCCGAATAACAAATATTTTCAAACGGAAGTGTCCACGTGAAACTGTTTTTAAAAAAAATATCTTACTCATTTAATGAATTATAATTGATCGAGTGATAAAATTATATATTTGTATTGATGATTATCTATAAAATATTGAAGCACTTCTTCAATGCAATTATTTAAAAACAATAATACTAATAATAATAAAATGAATAATAATCATAACAGTAAGTAGAATAACAACTGGATCAATGTCGGTAATTTATTATTTTTTCTCTTACATACAGGAGAGTTTTCCCCCTTCCAAATAACAACAAAAATGTCGTTACTTGTTTATGAACTTAATTTAACAAGACAAAACACCAAACTAGATCGACGTCTCTTCCGGTTTTGAGTTGTTCAAGGGCAGAGAAAAAGAAGAAAAAAAAAGTATGAAAAATTTTCGCACCGCGAAGACAGCACTGGGCGCAGGAGCCGAGGACAATAGGGGAGGGGGTTCAAATCACACCAAGAGCAAATATGAGCAAGGGAAAGGTGATACCCCAGAGGGCGCCACTCGGAAAGTGAGCGCTTTTTACCGGGCACCGTCTGTTCAAACACGGGGCTACATGACTTATTTACGGTGTTCGGACCCATAACACATCCCAAGCCCGGTTATAACCACTATGATCTTTCGATGTTTAAACAATCCGTGTCTTTTTTTTTCTTCTTCGGTAGTTCCCATTGTGTTATTCGGTGTGTTCCAGAGCAGTTCTCATTGTGTTCCCGTGGTGTGTTCCCCTGCGATTCCCAATTTAGATCCCAGCATTTCCAACAAGATCAGCAGTCGTTCCCATTAATTCCCTCGATGGATTCTATTTTTGCTCACAATTTAGAAACCTTTCTAATATTATACTATAGGTATCAATTAAGGTATAGTTTAGTTGTTTTTTTTTATTGACGAGCTATGGCGATGCTCAATTCTCAAGCAAGAAGTAAGTTGTAAGGAAGATATTATGAACACTTTTTGGATTTCAAATCAACTGACTGTACTTTTATAAATTCGTCAGAGAAGGTCACGGTGACCCATTCCACACTTTCACTCGGGAGGTCCTCGATATTCAACTTTCGCTGTCAGGGAGGACAACAACCGTCACACCCTCATCTACAATAAAACACCTTTTACAGATAGAGAAAGAATTGAATCTATAAAATATATTCGTGTCTGTGATATCATCTGAGTGCCATATGAATCAGGAACTGTGTCACTGCTCATTTAATCTTTTCGAGATTTTTATATAGGGCATCTTAACCTAAAAAAAGGCTCGCCTAACCAAATGGTTTTATGCAACATTGCTGTTATAAATTACACTTGACATTTACTTTGATTAATTATGTGCACCTTTTACTAAAAGTTTCCACTGAAGTATACATTTAACATATCGCTGGAAGGAGATCGGTCATTGGACAAGAGCTTTATCGACCAAACGATTTTGAGTTTAAACACCCTCGCTTTTCTCTCGGTCGTCAGTCTACGATTTATCCTGTTAGTTTAAAAGGACTCGTACACTGTTTCAAATAGTTGCATCCTAAATTTCTATAAAATGTCACGAGATCACTGTTTTGAGAGCTCAATGGGTATTTAATACAAACGATGTTTTTTTTTAAAATAAAATATTTACTAAATTAAAAATAATAATTATAAATAATTACTGTGCCCACCTCATGCCTCACCACCCAACACATGACACATGCCTCACCACCCAACACATGACACATGCCTCACCACCCAACACATGCCACACCACCCAACACATGCCTCACCACCCAACACATGACACATGCCTCACCACCCAACACATACCTAGCCACCCACACGAACAGAATTAATGACTGAATTACCCGGTTTAACGAAAGTCAGTGTTTTGTGCGTAGTCCTACAAGACAATTTGTTAACGTCTTTTAAAAACGAGAACGTTCAGTTTTAAGTTCCAACCTGAACGAACACCGTTGCTCGTTCCCCTTTGTTCCCGATGCTATCCCTTGGAGCGATGGCCTCCCTTGGCTTTAATGATCTCGGGGCTGAAGGTAACTACGATAAGAGGTTAATTTCCCCACTTTTCGCTAATTTTATGCCCTGTTTCGCACCATGGGAGGGAAGATACCACTCGGGAGGTGCTCGTTAATTGCAATTCGATCTGTGCTCGCGATCAAACGCGCCACCATCAACCTTTTCCGCCCCCATTCCCTTACACAGAAAAATAATTTCTTTCTAGTTTTGCCCTCTGCGGTCCCTCGGATAAGATACTGTAGCGCGTTTGTTACGAGGTGTGATTAGAGGCGCCAAGAAGCAGATGATCATTTGGGAACTGGTTCAGTTTACCGCCTGTGTCAAGAAGGTGATACTCAATTTGTTTTGTAATCGTTTGTAGCCCCTTCCTCCCCCCACCCACCCGACCCAATGACCCACCTCCCGAAAAGAAAATAGAGGAAAAAAAAGAGGGTTGGTGGTAATTTATGGATATTCTGTTGTTCTCCTGTCTCTCATTCCATTTTCCTCTTCAGTTTATCCTATTTCTAGAATTAATAGTCTTTGAGTCAGTGACGTTAGAGATAAAAAAAAAGTAGAGGTGGGAGGTTGAGGAGGAGGAAGAGGGAGGAGAAGGAGAGTGAGAGGGAGACCGGGTGAAAACAATAGGAAGGGACATGTGATAACAGAAGCGCAGAATGTCATTCTAAATACGATTTCTTCCCGAATTTTTGTTGTTATTGGAACTATTAATTGAACGTGTACTATAACTCACGGTTGATCGTGTAGAAGATCTTCGATGACATTCAACAATAATTAGCCTGTATTCCGTGATATTCGGACACCTGCTCCTTAACTCCAGACTCTCGGCCTTGCTTACGTAATCATACATTTAGATCAAACCTGATGACAAACGCACTGTAGATCAAGCAAACATCCCCCCAGAAATATAAAAAATATATGGAACCTCATACAAACCAAATAAACACAGATCGAAGGCAAAGATCACATATACATGTCCCACATATAGATGATGTTGATTGTTTCGATTATATCTGTCCATGCCAATCCTGCGTGCACACAGCTCTGATCACACACAATCTTGATTCTTGATATATATATATATATATATATAATTATTATATATATATATTATTTAAAGTGTACGGAACAAACAAACAGACAGACATAAGATAGTGACGAAAGTTGTAAATCAAAAAGAAATATCGCACAAGTAGATCACACAGACACACACACAAAAAAGATCCAACAAATAAAATCAACCCGTGTGTCTGTCATCAGGCTTACGTGTGGACCAGCCCAGACTACGAGTTTATTATATATTTTTTGAGGGGTTAGGGGTTTTGATCGAGAATACGTTTTAATTATGCAATCTTATTGAAAACGTTTACCAAATGAATAAATAATTTATCTCTTGAAATCTAATAAATGAACTACAACCGTACAACACTAAGCAAACTCTGGGGAGACGGGCCAGCGATCCAGGGAGGCCATTAACGTCTGCGAAGGGACAATTTGTTTTAACACCTGCACACAACAAGTGTGTTACTCTTTTAATTCTATTAAATGGCTTTAACAAGGGGTGTCGTACCGGTGTTTAGCGGCACTCGGGTGACGTTTAATTTATCGGAAACTTCAAAAGGGACGAGGATACGCCGAGGGTCTGGCGCGTAATAAGTCGTGACATCCGGTGGGCGGGAACTCGGCTGAATTTCTCATCGCAATTCGTCCTGGATAATCTTTCCTGTTTTACATCTTTATTTCGCGACTCTCTCTCTCTCTGTCTCTCTCTCTGTCTCTCTCTCTCTCTCTCTCTCTCTCTCTCTCTCTCTCTCTCTCTCTCTCTCTCTCTCTCTCTCTCTCTCTCTCTCTCTCTCTCTCTCTCTCTCTCTCTAACCCCCTCTAACCTTTCATTTATAAATTAAGTTTCCAATTATTGTAAAAATAAGAGTTATTAAGGCTTAATTAAAGGATCGGTATAGTGAAGTTTTCAGGAAAGTACATTTGAAAAAAATTACGTTCCGATCTTAATTTAACGTGCGATGACTGCCTCTAATGTGGAGGCAAGTGTGAAAGACAATGAACAATAGACTACACTTCCGCGTATACACCAAAAATAATTTCGAAGGTTATTTCAAAGTAATAATTTGAAAAATTATTTTAGAAGAAAAAAAGTACAGTTTATATTGCATTTCATTGTAATTATAACTCATATTATCAAAATTTGTTTATTGTAAGTGCGAAAAAAATAAAGGTTTAATAATATAACATTTATATCGGATTCAAACACACAGATTAAAAATTAAATTGATGATAAATGTAATAATAATAATAATATAATAATAATAATAATAATAAATAGCAATAATGCTATAAATATATCAAAGTATCATAAAACTAATGAAAATAAAATAATAAAAATAATAATTACAATCCTTTAAATACAACTTTTACTAATGCTGCTGCTGCTACTACTACTACTACTACTATTACTATTACTACTACGACTACTTAAAAACTCTAATAATAATAACAATGACAAAAATAATTAATATGTCACTTATAATAAAGTAAGCGCTATAAAGTGTTTTACGTTTAGGAGTTAGGTCCTCGCTATACATATGTGCTCCACGAGTTATTTCTATGAATAATATAATATAATATATATAATATAATATAATATAATATATATATAATATAATATAATATAATATAATATAATATAATATAATATAATATAATATAATATAATATAATATAATATAATATAATATAATATAATATAATATAATATATTTTAATGTAATGTAATGTGATGTAATATAATATAATATAACATAATATAATATAATATAATGTAAAATTATAATATAATATAACATAAAAACAATACAATTATCATTACTGACTCTATAAATCTCTATTATTTCATAACAAGATAAGTTTCGCTCCAACTGCGCTAAATGAAAAAAAGAGATCATTTTAATAATTTCTGTTTACAAAAATGTAAAAAAATTTTTGTAAAAGTATGGTGAAAAAAATATTCTTAAATATATGTTCAAGATGTCAATATGTGTGCGCTATAAGATAATAAACTAATAGACAAAGTGCTTACTTTATTGCATATTCTGTCAAATAACTTTTCTAACATCGACGCCATTGTTATGGCGGGCTATAGCTAGTCGTCAAATGTTTTGACCGCGGCCATTGTTTGTATAATATAATATGATCGTGATGTGATATTATCATACAATTATGTAATGTAGTTGCCTGTAATGTAATTTAAATTTTTGCTGTTAAAAACGTCTTTATTAAGTCATTTAAAATATATTTTTTTAAGTTGATGTAAAAATTGCGATTTAAAATTGTGGTTCTCCTCTTACAGGTCTGGGCGATGCGTGGGGCCAGAGACAGCCTCCGAAGACGCCGCTGGAAAAAGAGCTGGGTTCACATTTGTTACAGGTAAAATAAGTGCTTTCAAGCTAATACTTTTTGGGGGGAACAATTGTATCTGCCATTTTGTTCTCAGTGCCGCTCTCAGTGATTGGCCAATAAGGTTTTAGTGCGGTGAGTGCAAGCTCGCGTAACAAGTGTGCGCGCACCTATGTGTGAAATCAATTGAGAAGGATGTGAAATAATCACGCGTGTGGTGACCTCAGTCAGCCTGAGCGTTGTTGTGTTTAATATGCAAGGCGGTGTTTACTTTAGTTTCAGTTCTAATGAACTTCCGGACTAGTCTGATCACGGATATCATGGTTTCGTATTATTCCAGTCTCCCCCCTCCCCCCTTGTTGTAAATAATAAATTCAAGCTTGCATCAGAGCCAATTCAAAAAAAAAGTTGTTAATACAGCAAAGACGGAGTAATAATAAACAACCAATGAGATACGCCACATTGAGATGTCATTACAAATCAGAATTACGTGTTATCCAAAAATTCACTTTACTCTAAAACCCGCATCTTTGATCTGAATTCATAGTCTATCACCAATAAACAGCTGTTAAGATCGGATAATCTTTAGAAGGAAACTCATTTTAGCGGGATTTCAAAAAATATATTTTGAATGTAGAATATAAATTTAAAAAAAAACAGTTAAAATAAAATTTTTGACTACAAATCCTTTATTTACGAGACATAACTAAAAGTATGTTCTTTATAATACGCATCGCACGACAATCCAAAAATCCAAAATTTTAGTTATGTCTCAAATAAATACATTAATGGATTTATAGTAAAGAAAAAAACTACCACTGTCTGCCCGCCAAAATTCAGCTCGATTTGATCACGGTAAAAGGGTTATAAAAACATGTTCAATATAATGCGCACTGCGCGACAGATTAGCATACACATTTACAGATCCGGAATATATTTTTTTAAAGTATCGTCAATATTATTCGCACCGCACCGCGCGACAGGAAAATATTATAAAGGTTGTTCAATACAATACGCACCGCGACACTCTAGCACAAAAATTAACATGCTACGTAGAGATACATAAAGATAATCTAAAAATTCATTAATTTAATTACAGTACATTCGATAGAACTGAAATTTTAATAGATCATTTTTATCGTCGGCACGAGTCTGCCAGCAAAATTTAAGCTCGCTACCACACAGCAAAGTTGTTTAAACTCGATATAAAGTTTTTGCGACAAATCATAATCAAGCAGAAACAACGAATTAATATAAAGGATTTTAAAAAAATATATTTTTTTTACTTTTAAAATTTATTTTTATATCATTGCTAAATATATTTTGTAAAAAAAAACGGGCGGAATTTTCAACTTAAAAAAACACACAAAAACTTAAACTCACTTCATCCAAACTTTTGTAAAATAATAATCAGAAAACAGCATAAATAAATTTAAAATAAAGTAAATAATTTCAAGTACACTTAAACCATAATTAAACACACAGCAGCAACACTCACAAATTAAAACTTAATACAGGACAAACACAACAAACGCTGCTATTAATTTTTGATTCTACAGAACGTCTACTGGATAAGTCAAAGTTATACGAATACAGGATTTTTTAATATATATATATTTTAAAAAAATGTTTTAACCTTAAAATAATTTAATAAAACAATTGATAATCTATTTACATTTTGTAAAACCACCAGGCATACGTCATACGGTTTGATCAACAAACTAACAAACAAGCTATCAGAGCCCTAATAGAGTCACTGGAAGGAGTTCCTGATGGCTTCATTATAATATACCAATCTAACAGTTTAAAAACGCGCTGCTGCACATAATCCCAGACTCAAACAAAAGAGAATATTTCATATAATTTGTCAAGGATAACAACACCAAAAGTGTGACAGTTTTAACAACATTAGAACAAGTACATAACCGGTAAAGCGAGCGGTTAAGAAAAAAAAAGAAAGAATGTGATACGCTATAAGCCCTAAAGGTTTTAGATAAACCTTCGTATGTTAAGTCATAACATCAATATTACAAGAAATGCTGCCCAGTTTCAAGAACTGAAAACAACACTTGAAAGCTGACGATGGTGGGAATTTTTACCGAATCATACCGAAAGTGGACACACAAGAATTGAACATGAATAAGAGTTACGATATAACCCACCTAAAATGTAAACATAATACCAAAGATGCCCACAAAGTATTCCCTTAAAATCACCAAGATAAGACCCCCCCCCCTTCCATTTTTTCCCCATCAAAAAAAAAGGGAAAAAAAGAAAGAAAAAACAAACTACAACTTGAAGGGCGGCATCGTGACTAGATCCACCAATCACTAAAGAGAAAATAGTCCGTCGGAGCTCATGAATACCAAACTATTAGAATTGGTTTGAGGGGTCCCGTCAGTGCTGTATCGTCTTAACTGTGATACACGCATCCCCCCACACCCCCTCCAACTCCAGCTTATGAAGTCTTATAGTCCTCAATGGACTGTTTTCTTGCCTGGTCTTAGTTGAAGAAGGGCCAACAAATCAATGACGCTAAAAGTTTTTACTGAAGTGAGCTGAAAACTTAAAGGCAAGTCTTCGGAAGTTAAAAATGACGTCATGCGTACGATTGTTCATATAAAAGTAGATAACCGCGTTGTGAGTTGTGACGTCTTGTAACTTCCAGTTAAATCCCCAATGCCACGAGCGCTGTTCTTTGCTCTGTCTTTTGATATATTTGTAACATGTGAGCTGCTCCAATCTGCACCCGTGGGTCACAATGGGTCCTCAACATATTTCTAAAGCGCCCATACACAATGTAATAATTACTCAAGATGCCTCAGTGATGACGATGACGGGGTTTCACTTCGCGCACCTCGGTTTGCCATTGAGCTCTTCTTCTACTAGTTTGGGGTTCGGACAACTGATTTCTCAGCCCCCGAGATATCAATATCTCACGTCATCGCACACCACAATGCTTTCGCTATCCGAGCTTTCAGCTGTTGCGTTCAAAGAATGCGTTTCTCGTGTTGTAATTGAGGCCCGGCGAGAGAATATTATTATTATCTATTTTTAAAGAAAAACATTTTTTTAAAACAAGCTTTTTATCCCATTTGACGAGAACATGAAGAGAGCACGTTTTGGCAGCGAGAGTCGGCGCATGTTAATTCTAACGTTAACCGCTGTGTCCTATGACTGGTCACGTCTGCACGAGAGTTGTTCCTTCCTTGATAAAACTTTAAGCTGACACGGACTCCCCTTCATTTTTCCCTCTGTGAATTTCTTTTTAACGTTCTTTCTCTCCTCTCTCTGTTCCTCTCACTCATTTGTGTTTTTCTCAGACTTTGTGACTATATGCAGTAACGTCTCACGTATCATCCAGTATTTTTTATTA
>CALYLW010000407.1:748646-814045 GCA_944989445.1 Ampullaceana balthica
TCAATCTTGTTTGGGGTTGGGGGAGGATCATTCAAATAAATCTCTTCCGGAACTATAGACTATACAGTTTTACCAATTTTAACCTGGTATTTGTAGAGATTATTGTGTTATAACATAATTAATTGTAAAATTACAAGTAAAAAAAAACAAAACAAAAACTCCTATATATGTCTTTTCTCCAGATGTAGAAATTGAGCGTTCATTTTTCCTGAGGATGAAATGCGTTTTGGCCAAGAGAAATGCCGGACTTACTTCCGGTGGTTACAAGGTAAGCACCTTGTAATAATCATTGTTGTTATAATCATTTTTTAAAAAAAAATTAATGTTCTCTTTTCAGTTTAAAATAAAAATTAATGTTATATTTAATTTTAAAAAGATAAACAAAAATAATCAATTTATATTTCTAGTCATCTAATGGCGGTGCGAGCCAAGTTTATTTTTTTTTACTCGCATGTATTAAAATAATTAATTTTTTTATATCCCATTGAACAAATGAATTTAAAAAAGACAAAGAGTGGGCATTCTAATCTGACATACTGGGGGATTTGTAGCAAAACATAACAGATAATGTCATGAGATCGCGTTCCGCAACATTCGAAGGTTTTTGTTTTTACAAAATGTTTTAAAAATCCAAAAAGGTCACTTATTGGGAGCAACCACTGTCGAGGCGTTGTCGAGAGCAGAAAATATTTCCACAGAGCTTATCAGGGGCGACGAGGGGCTTGTTTAGCTCACACAGGTGTCTCCACTGAAATATGTTGTTTTTTTTAAAAAAAGAATGAAAGAAGGAAAAACAAGAAGAGAAAGGAAAAAAAAGAATATCTTAACACAACCTTTAAGCTGGCTGTAACGAGGCGCGGGGGTGGGGGTGGGGTGGGGCTGGAGGTTGTTGATGGGTGGACTGGGTGTGGAGAGGTGTGTCCGGCGATTGGTGTGTCACCTGGTCTGTACGAATTAGTGCGGGACATGACTATTTGAGCTGTACCTTACTTAATGTACAAATGTGCTGACTTTGTCCGTGACGGAGAGTCGGCTCTAATCCGAGTCTCACATGGAGCCCGATACGCCGTGAGCTTTTCAAAGTGAACGTGGAGACCAATATCAACTCTTGTTAGGTGATACCGTTGCATGAAAGTAACGGAATTTTTTTACATTTTGTTATTGTTTTTTTAAAAAAAACTTATTATGTTAATTGTGTATTTTGGGGGTTGGGGTGGTGGCAAATGCTCCAGGAAAAGGAAAAAAAACAGGAAAAAAAAACCAACACTCATAGCCTACTGAGTTAACAATAAAGAAAATAAATAAATTTAAAAAAAAACAACATACATTTGTCCATCATTTTATCTGAACATTATTTCCAATAATATCCACTGGGACACAATAATCTTCTGTATAGAAAGAGCGTCTGTAGTGTAAAAGTTAAAACGATGTAAGGATTCATCACCTTCTCTTGTCTACCCGATATTTTTTTAAAGAGCTAATGAAAAATAAAACAAAACAACAATATGTTTATTGTAATAGATTTAATGAAATACAGATAATTGAACTAGTGTTCACTTTTCAAAGGAAGCATTTAAAAACATAAAGCCGAGACACTAAATTAATACAATTTTAAAGATGAATTACAGTAAGTAAATACAATTTTAAAGATGAAATACAGTAAATAAATACAATTTTAAAGATGAAATACAGACAATAAATACAAATTAACAGATGAAATACATTAAATAAATACAAATATAATTCCACTTTCAAAAGAAGCATTCGAACACAGGAAGCCGAGATACTAAAGAAATACAATCTTAAAGAAGAGATACAGACAATAAATATAATTCTATACTATTTGCAGGTGAATTACAGGTATCCCCCCCCCCGGCCCAAATTCACAATATTATTGCGAAAGGGCGGAGATAAATTACCCTCCTCCTCACACCCTCTCTTCTCAATTTATTTGATTAAGTGAGTAGATGACAATCTCCTTTTGGTGTACATACAATCAAACCTCGTTTATCACCCTGTAGGCAAAATTTAACAAAGTGAGATAAAATAAGACGTATTAAAATTTTACCACATATCGCATTATTATAGTAAGTTTAAAAACATACACTACACACACAGTTTTTAATAAATATACAGTATTTTGAAAGGGAAATAAAAACGCGATAGAGGGAAGCCGTGAAAGTCGAAGCGCAAAGTGACCGGGAATAACTATAGGGCACAACATCAAAGCATTCCCAAGATGAAGTTAGGTAGGAATTTACAATACATCTTTATGCACATCATCTTCAGAGTGTTGTATGTCTTTTGCTTTGTCCGCGACAGGTGATCCACTGTAGCGGCTACCTCAAGATCAAGCAGTACACCATGGACATAGCCCCGTACGACGGCTGCTACCAGAACGTCGGACTCGTGGCCGTCGGGCACTCGCTACCGCCCTCGGCCATCACCGAGATCAAGATGTTCTCAAACATGTTCATGTTCAGGGCCTCGCTGGATCTCAAACTTATCTTCTTGGATGCGAGGTGAGCGACGAGCGCATGTTGTTTATATGAAACACGTTAAGATTTACGATTGTTTTATTTCCAACATGAATACATTACTTAACGTTGGAATGAGGAATACGAGATTGTATCGCTGCGATTATTGTTAAATTTAAAAATGGAAAGAAGAGTAAATATTTAATGGATAAATAAAATATAGATTTTAAACATTTATAAATTTTTTGTGTAAAAAATCTTCAATGCCTTATTTTTTTTAATAATTTTTTTTTCAAAAATAAAATTTTAAAAGTGGGGACGGGATCGATATTTATAATTATTTTATTTTTGTTTCTTCTCAAATTTAGAGTGGCCGCCCTTACCGGATATGAACCCCAAGATTTGATAGAAAAGACATTGTACCATTACATACACGCCTGTGATATATTACATATGAGATATGCTCACCACACATGTAAGTTGGTAGGCACATAAGAAACGTGCTGAAGAAGCCTTTATTTAGCTTTGGTTTTATAAAAAAAAATACTAAATTAATTTCTGTAATTAAGAACAAAAATAAGGTTCATAAATACTTCCATTATTATTTTTCACAAATTACATTATAACTAACTTTTGATAAAGATACAATTTTTTATTTCAAGCATCATTTTTTTTTCGTGGGTAAAAAAGAAGCGCGCACTCACATTGTCAACACAGATATGTCAAAACAATCACTCACTACAAATGGTCAAACAATCATTCAAGATAACATTTAGCTCCCGTCCAGGGAATAATAACTTCTGGAGACGTCCCCGGCAAATTGCGTTTGTACAACACCGTGTACCACCGTCATCGATGGTATGCGAAAAGCATTCGTTTAGCCGGGTACTGCCGGCCAGTGTCCACTGCAGGCGGCGGTCAGTGTTGGTGCTAGCATCAACTGCAAACACGGTGGTCAGCCAGGTTACATTTGCATATCATCACGTGACACTAATGACTTGAACCGGCACTTGAGCCCGAACGTTGACCTCCAGGGCCGGGGGGGGGAGATCTGTTTGCTCTGGTCAGCGAATGTCCAGTCAATGAGAAGAGCAGCAGACGGTCGGTGTTTTCATGGGCTTGTTGACTTAGTGGCAGGGGCCGGGAGAGGATGAAGGTGTGGGGATTTGGGGAGGGGGGATGGGGCAGATAAGGATATTCGCCTGGTCTGGTAGCACATTATTTGATAACATTCTTGGGAGAAGACGCAGGCAGTGATGGGGGGGGGGATGATGTGTGAAGCGTTGCTCCTTGGGTATGTAAGGTGTCTCGGGGCTGTAACTGTAACTAACAGTGTAAGGGCGCGTGTTGAACTGTTGAAGAGAATTCACATTTATAATTACTGGTGCACTTTTTGTTAATGATGTATTGGAGTATCTTTTGGCGTAATGGTGGGACGGTGACGGTGGGGGCTGTATGAATGGAATGTTTATGGCTATGACATGCGCCTTATTTTATTAATTTTTTTTTGTTGTGGTATCTTTTTTATATAGGAAATTGACATGGACGCACCTACTCATTTTCTGTTCACATATAGTCTTGAATTTTAAAAATTGTATTCTTATTCTACAAAACTCTGCTTATTATGTTTTCTTTCTCCGCACGTGACACATATTTCTAAGAATGGCTGACTAACTGTTTAATATTTTATTTAACACGTACTTCGATATTCAAATACATTTGTTAAAAACATCCCGAAAATACAACTCTTAACCTTTCCATTTTTTTAAACAGTGCTTCTCAAAGGGCAGGTCACCACGAGGTATTACCGCTTCATGGCCAAGGACGGAGGCTGGGTGTGGATGCAGAGTTACGCCACCATTGTCCACAACAGTCGGTCCAGTAGGCCCCACTGCATCGTCAGCGTCAACTACGTCCTTAGGTGAGTCGGGGGTGTTTGATTTGTTAAACACGCGACAAACTCTTGGGAGGGTTGAGTTGTCCTGTTGTTAATGACCCGGATTACAATTCGTTCTGTGGCGAGCCTCAGCACTTGTGCAATGCAATGTGCATAGCCATACAGGTATTTGTCCGCACTTCTAGGGCGGCCCGGTCTGTCCGCATCCCCTATCGCTGCAGAGCATTTGGCCAGCAGGTGTGTCACCGTCTCATGCCTTATTCGCGGAAGCCCGGGGTCCCTATGTGGGTCAATACAGAAGATTATTGCGTCCTACTCTTATCCATGGTTTATGTCCAGTCAACTGGCTAAATCTGCTAAGTCACTTGAAATGTATGCGATACTGGATAATTATCCAAATTTTAAAGTGGATGAGGTAGCGAAGAGAAAAGTGTAAGGCTTCATTGCTTACCCCTTTTACCCCCCCCCCATCTCTCAATTTTACTTTCTTTCTTTCTCCTTAACCCTCTCTCTTAAAATATAGTGTAAAACCCTTCTCTTCAGTACTCTTGTCCGAGAAACCAATCTGCCTTCACCTTTACGTTTCGTCTGGTTCTTCTGCTTCTACTAAACTCCAAGACATTTCTTCTTTCATAAATCAAACGGCCGCGAAAGAGATACGCCTGCTGCCAGACTTTACTTAGCCCATTAATAAACTCTCAAACTCTTCCCATGCAACACCACCCCACCCGATCCTCTTCCTCACCCCGGGGAAGAAACTAGGGGTGTATGAACCCCGGCTGATGTCATTGTCAATTGCCATTGTCAAAATTCGTAAACACAATCTCCCAATAGTTCGTCAGCCGCCTCGCGGTACAAGAAGAGGGACGAGATTTTCCAAACAGAATACCGTCTCAGAAAGCTCGTGTGCTTGCCTTCCACCGCTGTCGTTACATCCAATTACATTTGTCCAGCTTTGTAATTCATTAGGACAAATCGAAGGACTTCCTTTTCACAAATAGCCCACGATCCCCCGCGAGCTTCCCCCATCTATCTCGGGAAATCTCGTGAAATCTCGCGAGATGGTGTAACCTTACATGTCCCATGTTTGCCTTCGTGCCCATGCGCGCTTTCCTTTAATAATTTGGTCATAGGCATCGAAAGTGGGTGAAGTGGGGTAGGCCGTATCGGGGCGGCTCTCCGTGGAAGCCGAGAGCCGCAATAATTAATTCTAATAATGAATCATTATTATTGGTACCATTGTCCGAGGGCTGAAATTGTTGAGACCGGGCAACACGAGTCGGTCGCATAACGTTGCTCTCTTTGGCTTGTTAATTAGGAGGGTTCTTGGCAATGGAAATTCGCGACAAGAGCTGAGGACACGAGAGATGGAGGAGGACTTATGGTCTTACGATATGATTAAACACAAATAATCATTATTTTCATCATCTGATTAAACAAAGCCATTTCTTATGCATCGTTGTCTTTAGGCCAAACATTTTTGCACCTGAACTGGCTATAACTAATAGTACTATTAAATTCAAAACTAAAAAAAGATATGTATCATTCAGTTAAAATAAGAAGTGTATTTATTTAAAGTGGTTTACTGCTATACGTTACTAACCGTTGGATCATTCCATAAAAGAATATCTTTTTTGTTTGTCTTCAGTGAAGTTCTAAACAAGGACGCTCAGATCCAGATTGAACAGACCATGTCCTCCAAAGAGCTGTCCCCGTACTCTGCCATGAAGAGCAGCGGCAGCGGCGGCAGCTCAACAGCGAACAGCAGCTCAACGGCCACAACCAGTGGGGGTTCCGGCGGTAAGACGCGCCCCGCGAGAAACAAGTCCAGGCGGTCGCCCTATCCGCAAATGTCGTCCGAAACCCCGGAATACACTTCTGATTATTCCATCGACAAGACGCCCATGGAGTACCCGGCCCCCGACGTGGCGACCGTTCCCATTCAGCAGTATCCGACCATGATGTACCCGCCGACACCAGAATCCATGGGCGTGGACCGGTACAGCGCCTTGTACTCCACTCCATACCCGCACCCTGGTATGGCCATGTACAGGGACGCCGCCTGCGTGTACTCGCCGTACCAGGCCGCGGCGCACCAACGCTACTTGGACAACCGCAGCCCGTACCGGTCGTACGAGGAGAGGTACTACCCGGCCCGAGACCCTGCTGCGTACCCCGGGTACCTCTCCTCGAACGCTGCGATACAGAGCGCCGCCGCTGCCACGACTTCCAGACTGACACATCTCTCGGAGTCCGGCCACGAAACCTCGGTGGCGGGAATGTCGGGATCTCAGACCCAATACGACTTTAGGACTTCCACCTCCGCTGACGCTGTGATGAACAATTCAGGGGTGATGGTGGCCGGGGTGTCCAGCTGCTCCAGGAGCAGCTCCCGCGACGCCCACGCCTACAACACCCCGCATTACCCCGCTCCGTTCAGCAACAGGTCGGAGTCGTCAGCCTCCGAGGTGGACGTCGGAAGCGAGGAGTTCACGGAAAAACAGCGGCAACAGCAACAAAAGCAGCACCACAAACAGCATCACCAGAAGCAACAACAGCATCACCACCACCCTGCTCAGACACAGCATGCACTCACCCCGCTTTCGGACTCTGCTAACGGATCTGTTAGCGGCGGCGGCAGTGCGGGGGTGGGTGGTGGAGGGGGAAACAACGTGACTAAATATGAGTTGCCTCCTCAAAGCAATCACAAAGAGGAACCACAAAGCAAATCAAACTCCGAGTCCGGGGGCAGGTCTATGGTCGGTGTGTCGCCGCCGACGCAGAGGGAGTCTTGCATCCCGCAATCCGTCATAATACGTCGCCAGTCCAACGCCACATCGACGTTCTCTTCATCGGAGGCTAACCGCGGCTTGGCGTCCTCGCCAGACTTCCCCTCCGGCAAAAACATTGTCAGCACCACAAGCAACAACAACAACACACAAAGTCTTCAACGGCCCCATCGTCGAGCTCCCTCTCGTTCATCCAGCACACGCCCCCGTCTAGTGCCGAGTCTTCGACGTCATCGTCTTCATCGTCCTCTTCATCCTCCACATCCTCGTCCACGGGAACAGTCCACCATCAGCAGCAGCAGCACCTACAGCCTCATCTTTGCCACTCCAACCACCACAGCCAGCACCACCTCCAGGTCCCGCACCACAATCAAACCGGTCACCAATCCATGGATTTCAGGAAGGCCCCTTCATCCACGGACGTCTTGGGCATATCCACGCCGCTGTCTCACGGCATGGAGCTTTCGTTGCCCGGCGAGGGACCCGTCATTAACGGGGACAAACTTTACGACATGTCGACCCCTCCGAGCCTCACCAACGGCAAATCCTTCGACATGTCCTCGCCGGGATCAGCCACAACGAATAAATACTTTGACATGTCTTCGGTAAGTTCCGGAAGCAACAAAATGTACGATCCGACGTCGTCCGGAAACAAACTCTACGACATGTCCTCGGCCACCGCGGCCAACAAACTATATGCGATGTCCACAGTCCACCACTCGACGGCTCAAAAATATTACGACATGTCGGCGTCGTCATCCGCGAACGTCGCGGCCAACAAACTTTATGACGTCACCGCCGGCGTGACGTCACCGAACAAGTTCTACGACATGCGGATGATGCACGACAAAAACATGGCCGCCGCGACGGCAAACGACTACAACAGTTGTCTGAAGGCCGCGTGCACCTACGACAACTACACCCAGGCCAGCGTGTACCAGACGGCCGCGCTTCAGGCCCAGCGGCCCTATCCCGTCATGCCGCAGGCCGGATACACCAGCGTCATCGTGGATCCGCAACAGTATCACGTGGCCAACGGATACGCCGTTCACTGATAGTGGATAATTTTATTTATTCTTACATCCCTCCCGTGCCCTCCCACCGAAGATGGATGTCAACATCAACTCCTATCGCCCCCCCCCCTATTATCCCTATTAAGAAACTTCCAGACGATACATCCAAAGTCACGTGACGCTAACGACTATAAATAGACCGTATTTTATTTTGAACCCCAACTCTGTGATACCATCAAAAGGTATTTGTTATATCAGACTGAGCGGCGAGAGAGGGCATTTATTCGTTCTTAGACCAGAGTAGAATGTTATGCTTACATACAGGCACAAATGTTGGTGAGACCATATAGTACAGCCGATTTATATAAAATTAATTTTTAAAATGAAATATTTTTCACTTGTGTGTTTTAGCTACGCGCTTAAACTCAACTTTGAAGCGCAACATTTGCAAGGGAATGATGTTAGTTTGAATGATGTAAGTTTGAAAATGGTCTAGGTTTTTTTTTGTGAGGCGGAAGAATTTTAGAGTGAAATTGGTGTTGCTTTGAAATCACACAATGAAATGAAATGTTTGTATGTAATAGACGAAATACTGAAAGAGCTACATAACTTACTGTTTCGGAAAGCAATTTTTTATTTATTTTAAATTTTCATATTTTTTTATTCAGAGACACTTTGAATCTTGTGTATTCTTTGAAAGTAACAATTATAATTGATTTAAAGCACACAAATGATTTGTTTTACAATTGCTAGTGTAAGAATGAATATAGCGGGTCATTGGCTAAATTTATCTTCCACAGCAAAGAAAAAAATATCTGAGATTTCCATAGAAAGAAATAAGCCATTTATCACTTTCGTGTTAAATAATTATTTTTTTTTAAATTTTGGACAGGAGAACTTTGCCAAAAGATGGGGCAAAATAACTCAGATAGGACAAAAATACTCATCTCTAAGACTCAGTTTGTCCAAAAGTACTCAACTCTAAGACACAAAACTCAGCTAGGACAAAATGCTCATCTCTAAGACATAACTCGGCTAGGACAAAAATACTCATCTCTAAGACATAAAACTCAGCTAAGACAAAAATACTCATCTCTAAGACACGAAACTCAGCTAGGAAATAAATGCTCATCTCTAAGACACGAAACTCAGCTAGGAAATAAATGCTCATCTCTAAGACACGAAACTCAGCTAGGAAATAAATGCTCATCTCTAAGACACGAAACTCAGCTAGGAAATAAATGCTCATCTCTAAGACACGAAACTCAGCTAGGAAATAAATGCTCATCTCTAAGACACGAAACTCAGCTAGGAAATAAATGCTCATCTCTAAGACACGAAACTCAGCTAGGAAATAAATGCTCATCTCTAAGACACGAAACTCAGCTAGGAAATAAATGCTCATCTCTAAGACACGAAACTCAGCTAGGAAATAAATGCTCATCTCTAAGACACGAAACTCAGCTAGGAAATAAATGCTCATCTCTAAGACACGAAACTCAGCTAGGAAATAAATGCTCATCTCTAAGACACGAAACTCAGCTAGGAAATAAATGCTCAACTATAAGAAAAACATACTCATTTAATACATCAATACCTGTATAGCTGCGGTTTACAAATTGTTTTATCTCGGACAATAACACGCAAGAACACAAATACTTAGAAGAAGAAAAAACCTCGTGGTAGGACACTAAAACTCAGTTATTGGGACGCTCATAATGGTGCCCTGACAGGAATACTTCACTAAGACACACATACTAAGGACCAAAATAGGTTGGGCCACACAACAGTCAGGGCACAAATACATAGCCAGGATAGAAAAAAAAAGAAAAAACAAGAACAACAAAAAGGCACAACAAACTTAGCTACGACACACCAGAATAGAAATCTCACAAAAAGTGAAACATTTATATTTTTTAAAATTTATATATAAATTGAAATATACATTCTGACAAACTGAATTGACATTTTAATGGGGTTTTTTTAGACTCGGAGAAGCCCCAGATTTTGTTGTAACTCACAGCTGCTATATTTGTCTGCTGACATGGACTTGCAGTCTCTCCTCAACACAAAATCCATCAACAGTATTGAAGTCTGCTAGCGTATTAGATAACAAATCATTTCCCACTAGCACGGGAGATATTAACTTTGTATTAGACACCAAGAGAAAATTTAAAAAAAAATGATTTATCGTATATGTATGAGGCGATATATATTGTTTCTGAACATTTTTGTGTTCAACAATGCTGTAACAATATTCTGTGTAATGATAACTTGATGTCAGGTTGCCTTTTTTTTTAAAATTGTTTTTAAAAAAATGATTTATTTTTTTTAAATCTAGACATCTTGTCTAACTTGCATCGTAAGTGAGATTTTATTGTTGCAACAACCAGGATAGAGAGTTTGCCTTGAAAATTAATGTGTAAAAGTCAATAGAGAAACCCTGAAGATATTGCATGCGGAAGAGAGTGAGTGCCATGGGGTCGAAGTGGGAAAATGCAAAGAGAGATACACATTTTTAATTGTGTTTATTTTCTAATGTTCTGAGATATATCGATGGAGGTTAAATACAATGCACGATTTAAACCTATAAATCGTTCAGTTCATTAGAGTAGATGTTCATCTACCAAGCCATAAGTTTAAAATGATTTTGGTTTTTATTTTTCTTAAAAAGAATAACAAAACGCTTAAGATATCATAGAGAAAAAAAAGTAGGCTTATCTTTTAAATAACAACTTAATAAAACAATCATTAGAAGAAGAAAAAACTGGTTTGATCTTAGAGAAATATTAGTATAGCTAACAGCATGGAACACACACACAAATGTAATAAATTCAGAAAAATTCGACATTTACTCAAAAACATTTCTGTCATTCAGTTAAATCTGACAATAAACAATATTTTTTTTAAATTAATAATAATCAATGTTTTTAATGGGGAAAATGCCGATTAACGCAAGTTCCACTTAACCTTAACATCATAATGCGAACACAACCAAACACTCGGCTTCGAATCCAGTTTTCTCTATAGCGACTCTTCTCACGCCATTTACCTTCACCAAAGCAATCAAAATATAAAATACGTTTTCAGATGTCATTTTTTACACCTTCTTCTACACATACCAATGGTTTTATTCCGATTTATCAATATTGTCACGAACATGTGTGGTCACCTGTGTAGTATGAATATCGTGTTAAAACATACACAGCATTATCTCAGCATTTCTCTGGCCAATGAAATCTCCGGATGCTGATAACCCAATGGCCATAATGTTTGTGGAGGGCTGTTTTGGGGGAAGAGAAGGGACGCTGAGCCAACAAATAAGGAACACACATAGTGAAGGAAAAAATGAGAAAGATTAATTTCATTGTTCTACTCTTTATGTATTAATAATTAATGTTAACTTTTAAATTATGGGCTATGTTGTAAAATTGAATTGATTCTGCTGTAATAAGTTATTTCATTACTTAATTTTTTTTAATACCAGCAGACATATATTTAAATATATAAAGTTTAAAAAAATACATTATATACTTTCCCTCCCGTTCCCAGCCCTTCCCCTAAAGAAAATCACCCAGACCAGTTAAGTTTGCATTTACATGATGTCACTAATCTTTATACAAGTAAATGTCATGAAGTTTGAGAGTAATAATGTTCCATTAACGCAACTAAAACATTTTTTTTTAGATTAATGTGGTAAAAACATTATGGATTTAACGAAGTTTTGGATTTTATATTAAATGATTTAAAACCGGACCAGTCCATTTTATTATTAAAGATAATTATAAACGGACTAGTCCATTTTACGCAGTGCTAATTAAGTGTATATGGATTATTCAATTACAATAACATTTTAAAAAAAACAACAATAGTAAGTGATTACACAAGTAATTGTTTGATAGCTCGCATTTATCTGTTACCATTTAGACCTAATACAATTTTGAAAAAGAGCATTAATCTCTTGAAAAATGATAAGTCACTTATTGAATATAAGATATTAAAATTAGTTTGTATCTACAATATTGAATGCTTGTCCCTCATTATTATGGAACAATATGTGTATTATTGAATAGTATTATGTTTATTTATTGTATTTAAAATATCTATTGAATTTGCAACGTATTTTAAGAGTGTGCGCAACTGTGTAATAGCTGTGTGTCTAATGGCTAAAGTAATGGTCCTCTACATCCTGGCCAATGAGCACGATTTTTACAAAAGGATTTCAACCTATCGCCGCACTGTACACTGTAGAAATGAATTTCAAACTGCTATGACTTGACTGTGCATGTTAGACATAAAGGACTTGATTGCATGTTGTATATTATGTTAGAGTTGTTTTATAAGTTTTTATTTTCTCTTGATCACGAAATAATAGATTTTAACTTTAAAAAATATAATAATGATTTCATATACCATTAAATATTTTGATCAACGGAAATACACCAAAATAACTTGTTCTTGTACTATGTTGTCGAAAAATATGTATCTTTTTGAGTCCATATGTTCTATGGTATGTACCAAATATTTCATTATCGCAAGGAGTCGATCGGTAAACTGCCGGAAGTGACGTCCAGCCTAGACTCTACCAATACTATCAGACGTGCGTATCTTTCATCTGTTTCCGGCACATGTGCACTCCTCATCATCACGTATCTTCGCACCTGTTTCTATCAGATGTGCATGTCTAATCATAATCCTGCAGTTGCATATACATGGGCATGTGTGAATACTAGATAGTGTTAAAGGTGAACTATAATATAAAAATTAAACTTAATTCATTGATTTATTTTTTACAATAAAATATCGTAGGGTGGGGGGGGGATAAGAGATGTTATTACCTTTAAGATATCGTTATATTTCAAACAAATAATACCCATAATATTTATAAACATGGAGGGCGTGAAGATGAGGTGCCAAATTTCAGGAATAAAATAGATGTCTTCTGAATTTTCAACAAATTTCAATGGGAATTTTACCAGATATCACCTTTCGTTGGTATTGAACCTAGGGAGAAAAAAACAACAAAAAACAAAAACAAACTCACTTCTTAAACATTTAAAATCAATTGAAATGAAATGATTGAATAATTGTGTTGCTATTGTTTTTAATTGAACATTTCAAGCTTTCTAAATCACGAAAAACCGGGTCGAAATTTACCGCCTTACAGTACATATCAACCAGAGAGCACAAACTCACTCACAAACAAACACGCACACTCACAGACAAACACACTCGCACATACACACACAGAATAGTATTATATGAAACTTTAAAAAAAACAACACTTTTTTAAATGATAATTTTTATTTTTAAAAAGTACATGTTAAATGTGGTTGGTTACTTAAATTATTTTCCTAAACACAACTTAAAAGATAGACAAATTCTCAGATTACTTTGACACAACCCTTTGATACCACGCCAATACGCTGGGTCCCCGTTAAACTTGGAGTCAAATAAATAAAATCAAATAAGTTGAACGCATTACAGGCACAGGGACGTCAACATCACAGCTCTATTCACTCTTCCCCCCTCTTATGTCCAAGGAAAAACAAGGAACTAATCTCGAACCCAACCAGACGATTGCGACATACACACAGAATCTTTTCGTCATCTGTTGCCCCCGTATTGTTCACGTCTGCCGACACCGGCCGTCTGACGAGGAGCCATCTTGAAATATTAGCAGACCATCACGGCAAAACACGAAAAGGCCATCAGGGCTATCTCCCTCGAAATGTTTGGAGCTCTCCCGAGCAGGCGCAGATGCCGTTAACCCGCTCCTTCCGGAAGGCGTCAACTGCTTCCGGTTCACATCACCCATCAAACATTTAATATGGTCTCTCTTTTTAAAAAATCTTTTTTCCCCCTCCTTTCAAAACCAGTGACGTCACAAAAAGTCATCCCCCCAAAAAATCAAACCAGAGTGCCCCCCACTCCCCCAATCCAGTTTCCTTCACTCAAGGTGCAAGTAGTTATCGCCGACTCAACAGCCCGATTCGGGGATTATTCAACAATCAATGGGGGATCACTGGTCATTAAAGCTTGTTAAAATGAAGAAAAAAAGAAAGGGCGCGTCGAAAGGAATGGGCAACAACAACAACGAAGGCAATGGACGTTGAAACGAATGTTGAAATGGGGCAGAAGAAATGACTCTTTTGTAGGGGGCCATTTTCAAGTTTGTAAGTGGACGTCGTGAGGGAGATTGGGGTGGGGGAGGGAGGGTGGTAATTATGTGTGGCGTTTTTTTCAGCCTGGGTGGACAAGCACACAAGGTCAGGGGTGGTGAGCCTGGACATCACCGTCATCGGAAAACAAATAAGGATGCGGGTGAAAAGGGATGGCATAAGATGATAGGGGATGGTGATAAATGAGACGGAGGAGGAGTTATACATCTTAGTTTTGAAACAACAACACTTTAAGTCAATGAAATAATTTTGTTGGAATTAAAATTATAGCATCACACATTCACACTCTCTATCACACACACTCACTCTCTCTCTCTCTCTCTCTCTCACTCACTCTCTCTCTCTCTCTCTCTCTCTCTCTCTCTCTCTCTACCTCACACACACACATATACACACACGGATACATTCACATACACCCACATACGCAATCACACGTTAATTGGAGTTATAAGGTGGTTATAAAACAATATCCCGGTACTTTAAAAAAAAATTTTAAACAAGTGGTGTCTATAATCTCACGCCATTGTAATTTTTAAAACTGAAATTGAATTAAATTAATCCCCAAGTGTCCTTACAACAGCTGTTAAATTCCGGATACCAATAAAATATATCTTTGTATTTTCTCTTTACCACTTTTGTTTAATATAATTACCTCCCTCCACCCCCACACACCTCTAAAAACAAAATTTTAAAAATTAAATTTAAAAAACTTACATAAATTTTTAAAGATTTAAACACAAAAATGTATAAAAAATACACTCATGACCCAACATGAAACTGTACAACATACTTTATCATCCCAACGATTTGGAAACACTGTGTTTTGAAAGGGGGAAAAATGTGGGGTGTGGAAGGGGAATTAACAAAAGTTTAGATCTCTTTACAGTTGTTTATAACAATTTTATCAAAAAAATAATAATAACATTTTAACATTTTTATCCAATCAAAACCGGAAGCTCATTGGAGCAAGAACATTATCACTTTGAAAAAACCGAATGAATGAAAAGAAAGTGAGAGCGAAAATAGTCACTAATTAAGGGTTTGTGTTTTCAATATACGGCATAATTTAACCAAGGTGACCATTAGGGGTAATTGGATACACCTTAATACTGAATGTTCGTTTTACCCACAAGACGCTTCGTACACATGCAATTTTACACAACCAACAGTGCTGGTTTGTAGTAAAAAAACAACAACAAAACTATAGCTTTCAATCTGTATTGATTCTTGAACCCAACCATGTCACGCAGGAAGAAAAAAGATTTCTTTTAAGGAGTTTGCTTTTGCCCCCCCCCTCCCCCCTCCTTTTTGCTGTAGGAAGACATTCGTGTCCACAAAATATATTTCTGCTGTAAAAAAATTTTTAGACGTTTTTCCGGATGTGAATTCTTGTATTTTTCCCGGTCCTTTTATAAGGGTATATGTATGAGCAAACAATCTTAATAAAGTATATAGCTAAATATCAACTATCATAAATGAACTCACTAGAGCCCCTTTTCATCAAATAAAAGGCTAATGACCCTAAAGTTTGTGTCAAACAGCAGATCACGGGGCACACAGCGAGGGCCTTTAATATCCTTTTTTTCAAAAGAAGGATTACGCCCTTATAATTAGGCTATTCCAAAGATCTGGACCAAAGACAAAGCCCCTGTGATGGGAGGGAGGGGGGCAGCTACAGGGGAGGGTTCACTTTTTTACCCTTCATTCAAATCTTTCAGTTCAGGCATGTCATCGGATCAGAAAAAGTCTTCTGGTCTTCGCCCGGTAGCATTATGGGAGGAAAAGATATTGTCAGTTCCGGCTAACCTCCACCCCCGGTCCACTTATTGCTTCTATTAGCAGGAAATGACGTGTGTCGGGCTGTTTCTGGTGCTGCGCGCGACTCGCTCGGCGCGGCAGGAAGTCTCAATATGCTAATGATCATGGGGTGTCATTAACCCCGACGGGGCCATGGTAAATCAATTAATTCGCGCCCTGTGAGCCTCGCAAACAAATCCTCGTCTAGCCGGGTCCAAAGGAAGGGGGGAAAAGCTCTTGTTTTCCGCATCAGCTGCTCGTTAATGGGATATTGAGGCCATAATCTCATCAAGACTTCAACTCTTATTGGATTGTATGACATTAGATTCTATTACATTCCAGTCTGTTTTTTTTAAGATGTCCCCCCCTCTGACGATTAACTTGACATCAACGTAATCATGAACTTTATTTTATTTGCTTAATAATTTATTATTAACTTTAATTTATGTACCTTATGTTGGTTCAAGCAACAGCTAATTCTGTAACATTGTGTGTAAAAAGTTAGTTCGAGGGACGAAGTTAACTTTTAATTCCAAACATGTAATTAACATTGCATTAATTTTTTTTAAATAAACTAGTTAAAGCAGTGTTTCTCAAATAGTGGGGCGAGCCCCCCCAGAAGCGCGAGGCTCCCTAATAAGGGGGGGCACGAAATGGTGTACTTATAACAATTTTATAGACAATATATTACTGTCGCGCGGGGGGCGCGAAATGTTTTCTTCTTCCTATTGCATGACAGAAAATAACTGAGCAACACTGAGTTAAAGTGAAATGTCATTACCTGTATATAACATTACATTAATTAAACAAAACCGGGCTTTGTAAAATTGCACAAAGTTATTTTGATTTTAAAAACTCCTATGTGTGTGTGGGCTTGTGTTTTTGTGTGTCGGATGTGTGTATGGGTGTGTGTGTGTGTGTGTAAATGTGTGATATCAGTAAGCTCGAGACAATCATATTGTGCACATGTGTACTTATTAATGTATCCACAACATCAACTAAATTCTAGCATTATATCTAATTTATCATGATTATTAAACATTTCAAATAAGAACAATTAGGAATGAAAAAACGCTAAAGTAGGACGATATTTTCACACCAAGATTCTTGCGGTCATTAATGCGTACTATTACTGAAACCTGAACATCTCTTTGGGTAATGTCAAGGTCTTAAAATCATTCACTTGAAATGAATCAGTCACGTTAAACTCGATAAGTCATTTCCGTAAACAAGGCGAGCTAACCCCGCTCTCATGAAATATCAGGGGATATAACCAAAACGACACTAAATGTGCATCCTTCAAGTGCTCCTAAAAATAATATACAAAATTAAACAAACGCTTTCTAATGTGTCATATAGACATGAAAGACATCAAACTTTCGAAATAGATTACAAGATAAAGAAACGAATAGTCTGGTTAAAGCAATTAATGCAAAGCTTTATTATCAAACGATTATTATGCATAAGTATATTTATACATTTCGCTAATACCTTCATCAGGACAAATAAATACAAGCTTACAGATGTAGCATATGACACATCAAGATCCTACTACAATGTACTAATTAAGTAAAGATAAAAAGCAGATAAACTGAAACAAAAGAATGGGCACAATTGCTTGACAAAAATATCGGGCTAGAAGAACATACAGTTTAAAAACCAGGTTCATAATTTTACGTAAAGGTAGAATCTTTTTCCAGATTTGGTTAAGCACTTGTGGCCATGTTACACCTTGCTTGTGCCTATTTTAATATTTTCGTGTCTCTGTTTTTGTTTTTGTTTTTTTCCATGGTATAGTAGAAATTTATATAAAATACTAATTTAATTAAAATACTTGTGTTTGTTTACTTGTACCGATAAAAATATTTGCCGAAACGTTTACAAATGTCTCTGTCTATAAATAAAAGCTTTACATTTATTGCTTTAATCACACAATTCGTTTGCGTAACTTGTATCTTAAATGCTTTGTAAGTGTCCCTCAGCTTACAAGCATCGATCCCTTTCACTTCTTGTTTCGTATGTTTTTTATACTTTTGAATACATTTCATTTTCTACTAAAAATCTTTGACTTCTCATTAATGATATTTAATTTGTTAACCTTCTTCAACATTTTGGATCGTTCCGGTTCCAGTTTTTTACAGACTGACCTGTGTCAACAACAACAACAACATCCCATGCATCCCTATCCCGATCCCACCCACACACAAAGTGGCGTGTTCCTACTACTGACCCACACACAAAGTGGCGTGTTCCTACTACTGACCCACACAAAGTGGCGTGTTCCTACTACTGACCCACACACAAAGGGGCGTGTTCCTACTACTGACCCACACACAAAGGGGCGTGTTCCTACTACTGACGTTTTAAATTTTAAACTGCATTGATTTTATTCCTTGATTCCTTCTTGTTTTATCTTGTCTGCAGAAAAAGGTTCTTCGACGAAACGCTCTCCTGTCATTGTCCCTTTATTTTCATACTGTATAATCAACGTTCCCGTGTTTTCTCAACACATCTTTATAGGAGTCATTGATAAAATATCTCTTAAAATCCCGAGTACAGTTGACACATTCTAAGCATGTACGCAGTACATGGGGTGAGTATTGAAGAGTGGAGCTTATAATGATTTGACCAATAGAGACTCAATAGTGAGTATTGATGAGTGGAGCTTATAATGATTTGATCAATAGAGACTCAATAGTGAGTATTGATGAGTGGAGCTTATAATGATTTGATCAATAGAGACTCAATAGTGAGTATTGATGAGTGGAGCTTATAATGATTTGACCAATAGAGACTCAATAGTGAGTATTGATGAGTGGAGCTTATAATGATTTGACCAATAGAGACTCAATAGTGAGTATTGATGAGTGGAGCTTATAATGATTTGATCAATAGAGACTCAATAGTGAGTATTGATGAGTGGAGCTTATAATGATTTGACCAATAGAGACTCAATAGTGAGTATTGATGAGTGGAGCTTATAATGATTTGACCAATAGAGACTCAATAGTGAGTATTGATGAGTGGAGCTTATAATGATTTGATCAATAGAGACTCAATAGTGAGTATTGATGAGTGGAGCTTATAATGATTTGATCAATAGAGACTCAGATAGTGAGTATTGATGAGTGGAGCTTATAATGATTTGACCAATAGAGACTCAATAGTGAGTATTGATGAGTGGAGCTTATAATGATTTGATCAATAGAGACTCAATAGTGAGTATTGATGAGTGGAGCTTATAATGATTTGACCAATAGAGACTCAATAGTGAGTATTGATGAGTGGAGCTTATAATGATTTGATCAATAGAGACTCAATAGTGAGTATTGATGAGTGGAGCTTATAATGATTTGACCAATAGAGACTCAATAGTGAGTATTGATGAGTGGAGCTTATAATGATTTGATCAATAGAGACTCAATAGTGAGTATTGATGAGTGGAGCTTATAATGATTTGATCAATAGAGACTCAATAGTGAGTATTGATGAGTGGAGCTTATAATGATTTGACCAATAGAGACTCAATAGTGAGTATTGATGAGTGGAGCTTATAATGATTTGATCAATAGAGACTCAATAGTGAGTATTGATGAGTGGAGCTTATAATGATTTGACCAATAGAGACTCAATAGTGAGTATTGATGAGTGGAGCTTATAATGATTTGACCAATAGAGACTCAGATAGTGAGTATTGATGAGTGGAGCTTATAATGATTTGACCAATAGAGACTCAATAGTGAGTATTGATGAGTGGAGCTTATAATGATTTGATCAATAGAGACTCATAGTGAGTATTGATGAGTGGAGCTTATAATGATTTGACCAATAGAGACTCAATAGTGAGTATTGATGAGTGGAGCTTATAATGATTTGACCAATAGAGACTCAATAGTGAGTATTGATGAGTGGAGCTTATAATGATTTGACCAATAGAGACTCAATAGTGAGTATTGATGAGTGGAGCTTATAATGATTTGACCAATAGAGACTCAATAGTGAGTATTGATGAGTGGAGCTTATAATGATTTGACCAATAGAGACTCAATAGTGAGTATTGATGAGTGGAGCTTATAATGATTTGACCAATAGAGACTCAATAGTGAGTATTGATGAGTGGAGCTTATAATGATTTGATCAATAGAGACTCAAAGTGAGTATTGATGAGTGGAGCTTATAATGATTTGTCAATAGAGACGCAATAGTGAGGGATGGGTGGATGATTGTTTTAAACGGCACCAAAAGATGATTAAACAAAACAATTAATTCCACCTAACCATATTTTGCATTGCATATTGAAGCGAAATGAGATGGAAGATCTAACGTGAACGATAATATACTAAATGTAAATTGGTAAACTTGCGTGTTCTGTACTTCTTCGGGTAGAAAAAAACGCGAAGTAAAGATACTAAATTTCTCTTGAACTCAAGATCCATTGAGATGTGGTTTGTTTTCCCCCCCCCTTTATACATTATGGAATTTTACGTTATTAAACAACATTTCATTCATTTTTCGAAGTCATATGGTTTAAACTCATGAGTTAAACCCGTTGGCCCTACACCATCAACACAACCTAGAAAAGAGAGACGAAACCGTTAGATTAAGTGCGCAATGAACATAGATCTACACAAATATCCTAGACATGTTAGTAGATCAACGCCAATATTACTAGCTAGCTACGACAACTACGAGAATATTCTATCTACCTTTTACCTGCCAAGCTATGGTTTACCCCCTCTCCCCCACCCCCAAAACCTCAACACCGCCTCGGCGACCGTATAATAAATCCGATTGTTTCTGTCGACGGCGGCGACGCCTTCTTACCCCGCGACGACGCTGGCTTCAATGAAGTCACCGAGGTCACGAGGCCACCCACAGATCTTCGCTCGTGTCGACTCCGGTGGCGAACGGTGTGCGCACAATGGCGCACCCGAAAGATATATTGATGCGTAAGGGGGTCCGGGCGGTTGTCGTGGGTCTTGAAAGTGCGGCCCTGGAATAAAGGTAAGGACGCTATTGTTGATGATTGTTGGGCTCTCCTGGGGACGACTGTGCACCTCGAGGGTCGACTACTTGGGACGAACGATCCTTATTGTAAGTCACCCCCCACCCCAGCTCTTATTCTCGATTGTATAGGCGAAAAAAAAAGGGGGGGGGGTGGGTTAGTGGCATTAGTTCTGATTTATCGCAACAAGCAGCGGCTCGGAATTTCCACCCCAAAAACTGACGGAAGATCATGTCAGGTTTTTTTTTCCCGTTCTTTTTTTTCCCCCTCCCTCCTTAGTCCACTGTCACTTGTTGCTTTCTTGACGGTGATTCAAATGAAAGGGTGACAGAATTATGGGTGTTACTCCCTGGCGGGTATTTTAGGTGGGTCACTCTGTGGTGGGAATGTTTTTGGTAGTGCACAGCCAGCTGGTGAGGTGGGGGGGGGTAGTTGTGACGAGAGGAGCGAGAGACAAAAGAAATGCAAATGGTTGCTGTGAGTAAAACGGCTGAGGAGAGTTGATAGATGTTCACGTCTGTTGTTCTGGTCGTTCGTCTTGTGTTTCCGTTGGAGTTGAAGATGGTAACTGCTGAGAAAAATGGTTCTTTATTAATTATTATTGTTTGTTTACATTTTTTTAATTTAAAAAAGGGGCCTTTAGTTAGGGTGTCAGCCCAAGGTGGAGACGGCACTTCAGTGTGGGAATATCCCGGTGTTTGGTTTATTTATTATTTTAATGTTAGGACGGGAAAGGGCTAAAGTGTTTATTATCTTATCTTATCTTATCTATACAGACGCTCCTTCTATGCAGAAGATAGTTGCGTCCACAGACCATGACAGATGATCTGTTGGCAAGTGATGCAGCATTCACAGGCCACGGCTTTGTGGGTTCCACGCATTACCCAGCCGCCTAACATGTAGTTAGGTACCCATTCGGAGCGGGGTGACTCAGGGACGCCCTAGGCCCCGGGAACAAACCCTTGCCTTCACACGGATTCGAACCCGTGACCATCGGTACGACAGTCCAGTGCGCTGCCACTCGACCACCGCGTCCCCGCGTGTATAGTGTATATCTCTACTGGACTAATTGGATTTCACCGCAGCTAAGTTTTTTTTTATTCTTTCGTTTTATTCGTTTTATTTGTGTACTATTTGTTCGTTGAGGAAGGCTCTTTGCCGAAACGTTCGCTGTTGTGTTACGCCCTGTCAGGCTAACTAATACCCTGTTTATATGTTATACATTTACTAATTTAAAAGCCTGATTGCAGTCTCACCCCCATTACTTTAAAAAATGGGAGTGGGGCAGAGAGAAGGTAAGTACCTTCACAACCTAAAAATGGAAGCTACTGTGGAATACCGCATTTGTCACAATCATGAATTCGCATTGAATGTTGACTGGTTTGCAGTGGATAAACTTTTTACATTCGTCCTATCATGGATTGTGCGTTAAAAATAACTCTTTCATAATGTGTTTTTTTTTCATTTTCAATAGATAATAATAATAAACTATATTGTTTTTATACCAAAAACAAATTTTAAAATAATAAATATATAATATCAGAACTAAATTTTTAAAAAAATGAAATTACGATGTAGAAACCAAAGAGTCTAACCGAACCGCCCAGGGTCGAAACGTCTTGTGGTCGAACTGTCCGGGGTCAAATCGACCAGGTTCGAAACGTCGTGGGGTCATAACGTACTGTGGTCAAATCGGCAGGATCTAACCATTTGGAGTCGAGTCGTCCGAGGTCGAGACGTCATTGAAACAATAAAGACAAAACTGCGAAATTGATTGGACCCTGAAGACACCATCCAACTTACCCTGACATCAAAATGCCTAAATTTCGATGTCATTGTGTCAAAATTGAAACAACATCATTTTAAGAATGTTAATATACAATTTTATATTTTGGAATAGGCTATCAGGCAAACAATTTCGCCGAAACCTGGTGTAGGGGACAATGTTCCCTCAAAAATTGGTTGGTCCACGTGCAAAGTAAAAAACTCGTGTGCAAAGTTCCACAGCAATATTTTACAAAATTTCCTGCGCGGTATTTCTTAGCAGCTGCGCGGGGTCTGTAAGATATCTGTGTCGCCACGCATCCACGCAGCTTAAAGGGCGCGTTGGTAGGGGAAGGGTCGGACTAGCCCCCTGTTTGCAACGTTTTCATTGAACCTGAGGGTGATATTTTAAGCTAACAGCGGAACGGTAATTGTTGTTGTTGTTGTTGTTGTCTTGTGGGAGTCGGGTTGGGTAGAGGTGGAGTGGCCACAAATCGTCGTCCACTCAGGTCACCATGACCATAGACACTAGCTACGTCATTCCTCGAATACCATCCATATTTTTTAAACGTATAGAATATCCCCCTGTAAGAAACACCCCCTCCCCTATCTGGACACTCTAAAATTTCACTCCGATCCTGGAATATCCACGTGTCCTTAGAATATCTCCCTTTGTCTAGAATAGGGGTCTCCAAACTAAGGCCCCCGGGCCAGATGCGGCCCGCGAGGCCCTCTCATCCGCTCCCCTGGAGATCTTTTACTCTCCAAAAAAAAAGATACTATTTTTACCTATAGCTTACCACAAAACTGTGTGTAGTTGGCCCCTAAACTGCTGTTTGACAGTTAATGTGGCCCTCCTGCATAAAAGTTTGGAGACCCCTGGACTCTAGAAAATCCACAAATGCCTAGAATATCACCTTTTGATCTTTTATTAAAAATGGAATATCCACATGTGCCTATTTTAAAATGTCTTCATACTACTCATGTCGAAATCTTTAAAAACGAATGCTATAGTAATGTGTTACACAACAGCTTGTGTCCGACTTGTGTCCAACGATCCGATAAACCGCCTCTGGCTGTGCGCCATGTGTACACACTCTGTTACCTGAAAGTAAGTTATCGACTGTTATTATGATACGGATAACGCAAAATCAATTGTAATATTTATTTAAAATTATTAACGACTCCTTATAATTTTGCTTGTTGTACGTGTATAACGGCTCCATAGCTCAGTTGGTTAGAGCGTCTGCCTAGTAAGCAGAAGGTCGAGGGTTCGACTCCCCCTGGAGCCTCCGGTACTATTTTTTGTTCGCGTAAAAATTATAAATACGAAAATTGAACAAAGTTGGGGTCTCTGAATCTTGTTATTTAATGTCAGATAAATACGATCACGAGCTATCGTGGGATTTTAATCTTGCTCTATTACTACCAATATAATTAAATAACTACCCCAGCGTCACCAGGCGAGTCAATTTGTGACATGACATCATGTGCTTATAATTCTAATGACTCCTGTTTAAAAGCATACATGACTCTAACATCAATCCTGTACAGCATTCTAAATATAATATACTGGGTTGTCAGAAAATTATTGATAATTATTGTAGAGCATTTTAATAACTGTACAAACATTCTGCCCACACCCACCCCCCTTGTCTTCCGTAACCCTTATACGATGATGTATCAAACTCTTCACAATCGAATAACCTCAACCCCTCAACAGCACTTATTTTCTATCAGTGTATCAGTGCGTACTCTCAATAATGATGGCCCCTAAATACATACCAACAGTGCGTACTTACAATAATGATGGCCCCCTTAACAGTGCGTACGTACAATAATGATGGCCCCTAAATATATACCAACAGTGCGTACGTACAATAATGATAGTCAATAAATACATACCAACAGTGCGTACGACGGCGTGCGTGAAATAAGGATTGCCCCCTAAATACATGCAAACTATTAAACTAACATTATTCTTGTTTTACGTCAATTTAAACTTACTCCCAAACATCTTATCAACTGCCCCCTCCCTCTCCTCTCCCACCCGATGTTGTGTTGACCTGGGCACCATTTGTTTCTGTTTGTCTGCCTCGTTGGAGTAGTTTACCATCTTGACAATCACGCGCGTCTTCAGCGGGAAAAGGGATGGGTGGGGGCGTGTCTTAAGTGTCGTGATTTGATCTCATCAACTTGATGGCGTATTGCGTCATCAAGGAAACATGTCGGTGCCGGTTGAGTTGAAAATGTTTGCCGATTTGGCCCCGCCTTTCCTTCTTTTTTTTTGCCTATAAAGGCATTCAGAATACTTAACAAAAAATAGTATAAATTTTTTTTTAATGACTTAAAATTGAACATGGTTAAATGTTTAAACAAGATATTTTAAAAATTGGGGGTGCATAAAGAAGAACACGCTTTTAAAAAGCCAAGAAATTCTACAAGGGTATTGCACAGTAAGAATTTGTTATTATAGATTTACTGCTCAAAGATAATTAACAAATATATATATTTTTTTTAACAAAAACAAACGAACAAAAACACTCCCGATTTTAAAAAAAAACACTATTAAAATAATTAAGTGACCTATTACAATTTATTTTATTGCGCTCAAAACTGTCTTTAAAAAATCCTCTTATTGCTCTTTAATGACTTTCAAACGTATAACTTTGGCCGACAACAAGTAAAAACAACGTCTTATCATGAGTGTAGAGTGTAGATATTTTCGCCGCTGAGTTCAGGCTTGCACGCGTCACAAATATTTTTTCTCATCTCACGCTTCCCTTGACCGTCTTGAACAAGTGGCCTAAGTGACCAAAAAAAAAGTTGTGTTGGGGAGGGGGGCGGAAGAGAAAATGTCGCCCCGACTCCTAATGATCCCCGCCAGGCTCTCGTGGGGACGTGCTCGCCCCGGGCTGGCGTCCTTGACGGGTCGAGGGGTTATCGAGAGGAAAACAGGGGGTGAAGGACTCCGAATGGTCGCGGAGCACACAAAAGACATCTGCTGGACGGGGGCAGAGAGGATATCCTCGGCCCCGATGTCTTTTCTGGAAGAACTTTCTCCCTTTCAGCGCGGACCGGCCGGCCCGAGCTGTGAATGCGATAACCGAGTTACTTGCGTAAGTAAACATTTCCAAAGATTTGCTGGACAGCCCCGGCCAGATCTTTGTCGGAGTCTTGGCTCGGGGGCAAGGGTCCGTGTGTTCATTGGGCACCGGGCGATTCGTGTTTGGAGAAGCAGCAGAAGGGGTTGGGGGTGGGGGGTTAAGGACGATTGATTAAAAAATAAAGGGGCGTTAAAACTTTTGGGTTATTGACATCTTGGGAGCGTTTAAATTTAACTTTAGTACATTACTGTGTTAAAATTTAAACATAAATTATTAATTGGTTAAAGGTTGGTATAAATTATGATGGGAAAATAAATTTGTGGAATTGTAACGGCTCCATAGCTCAGTTGGTTAGAGCGTCTGCCTAGTAAGCAGAAGGTCGAGGGTTCGACTCCCCCTGGAGCCTTGAGCAGTTTTTTATTAGAAAAGTTTTTGGTTATATATATAAGATCTTGACATTATTTTAGCAAGAAATATACGCGACAAAATGGCAAAGGGAGAGTATTCACGCAGCTCAAAGTTTTAAAAGACTTTACTTATTTAAAGTCGACTGAGTATATTAAAGGACAGATGGTATTGTAAACATGATGGCGATATTTGAAAATCGGAGCTTCCGTTTCTTTTCATTCAGAAATAATATGTCAAAAAATCAAACATAATGTTATCATTGAATGGGACAAGGATATGTCTTGTTTGTAAACCCTCAAAGATTGTATTTGAAACACCCAGAAAACTTGAAGGGGATGATCACTCAAATATATTAACAATAACATTTTCATATTGTTTCAACGTTCATCTATCGAATGCACATTACAAAATAATAAAATGTACAACATTGAAAGATCATTCCATCGGCGTCCGCACGTATTCAAAGACGATCAAACGGACGCTTTGTGCATCACCCGAAAGATCATGTAATGGATGTTTGAATAGCCATTGAACCGCCTGAACAAGATCTTGATCTTTCAATATTTATCTTAGCGTGCACACACCAACAAGAGTGATGAGCCCGCCATTAATTCAACACTAATGTTAGCTCAACATCGCGGCCAAAGATTCGCCCTCTCAACTGCATGCACCGTCTAGCGGCATATGAACAGGACGTTGCTGGCACCATATGTCGTCCCGTCATGACAAACAATAAAACCCTGCCTTCGTCTCCTCTCTTCCTCAATCTACCTGCATTCATCCTTCCGATTATCCCAACAATTCTCCCTATCGCACTCCTTCATATCTCCGCTTCTATATTATAGCATGCAGTACTTCATTCAATCTTTTACCGCCTCCCTCGTATAGCTCTCACCCTCTCTATAGTGCATCCCAGTTCCGCAGTTTTCCTTACATACACCCCATAGCTCCCCCCGTACACTCAATACTTCACCTCTTCATACCTAGTCACCCCCTACTCCACCTGATAACGCACCTTTTTCAATATCCCTTTCTTTTACAGCCATCGTTTTCATTTTTGTATCGCAAAGACATGCCTCCCATATCCACCATCTCTCTCCAATCGTTCATTTCCGCTCTTTAAAATCTCTCACCCCTTCCTTAACTTCAAATATCTCGTTAAATGCATTTACTTCCCAAGATCTTTATTTATTTCTCTCTATGTTATCTGATGTCCTCACGCTATCACTGAATGGCAAGTAAAGATACACTCCGCGGTTGTGTTTTCAATATTTCCAAAATATGGACTATTCAAATTATACAAAAAGTATAGAAATTGGACGAACCCTTCAACTTTCTTTACCAATCGTCATCTTTCTGAACCCATACATAACAAGGATAAAAGAATCATCATCCTTAAATTCTAGCATGGAACACTTCCGCGGCTCAGTATGGCTTTCAATTCCTTACCCTAAATCTAATCGTAATCTAAATGTCTGTTTATTTATTTATTTTTTTGGTTGAAATTATCGTTTTAGTGTTTTTGTCTCGAGTTTACCATCTACCATGCGCATAACTCTTATTTCTTTAACACGAACTCAGCCTTCTGCCTGCATTTCTCTTTAAAATATATTTCCCCATCTGGACAATGGAAAAATCCTCTATGTTTTATTTACTCCCCTTTTAAACAGGACACAGCCTGGGCGTCCACTTAACTCTTCATGAGAAAATGCTCCCCTAATTGGCCGAACAATGCCAATATTGACCCTTTTCATCTCTGAAAGAATCGTCCATTAGGCAGAGTTCTCTAGGCATCCATTACCCGGGCATCAGGCCCTGGATCTCTCAAGGACACCACATCCGTATCAACCTCGTCGATCTACAAACAACAACCCCCCCCCCACGTTATCAGGAGTCTTGAACGGCGCCCCGGCGTCACTTCTTAGCCCCCCACCCACGGGGGGCCCCTTCCCCCCACCCACCCACCTCTACCAAGAGAAGGAACCAGAAACCGGACGGCCCTTGTCCAAATGACATTTTAAGGAGACGTTCGTTGCAGGGGAAGTGGGGGTGGGGGGGGAGGGGACGAGCGACGCCGCACCGAATGTTTGCTCAGCTCTCGTGAGACAGGCTCTGCCAGGTAAAACAATACGTCAGTAATCAGACGGTACCACAGCCACCGTCTGATCCCACCGGCCGATCAATGGGCGCCAAACAACAGAGATGATCTCTTCCCCCGAAGGGAGATCGATTGCGCTCAAAAATGAACAGAAGGAAAAAAAGAAGCGATCGGCAGTTCTGACGCCCGTTAATGGCGACCGGTGACCGGAAGTCTGGAGAGTCCCGGAGTCGTGTTAGGTCTCCCTGGGCGCTAGGGATGCCGGTATCTTGTCTTGAGTTCCCATTCTCTCCCCCCCCTTCTCCCATGGATAAATCGGGTATAGGGTTTCCCCGTTGTGACGTAACGGACGTTTATGAAAGATGGGGATGATAACGAGGAAGTTCAAGGTCAGACATCAATCTGCTGTTAAAAAATGATCCGAGTCCTGAATAGGCGTCATAAAATGACGTGTTTGTTTTAGCCTGAGAGTTGGATCTTGAAATTCTGGAAAATAGTCATCCATCACAACGGTTTGCTTGAGGAACCAGATTGAGATTGAACCAGATTGAGATTGAACCAGATTGAGATTGAACCAGATTGAGATTGAACCAGATTGAGATTGAACCAGATTGAGATTGAACCAGATTGAGATTGAACCAGATTGAGATTGAACCAGATTGAGATTGAACCATATTGAGATTGAACCATATTGAGATTGAACCAGATTGAGATTGAACCCTATTGAGATTAAACCAGATTGAGATTGAACCAGATTGAGATTGAACCAGATTGAGATTGAACCAGATTGAGATTGAACCATATTGAGATTGAACCAGATTGAGATTGAACCAGATTGAGATTGAACCAGATTGAGATTGAACCATATTGAGATTGAACCAGATTGAGATTGAACCATATTGGGATTGAACCATATTGAGATTGAACCAGATTGAGATTGAACCATATTGAGATTGAAACAGATTGAGATTGAACCAGATTGAGATTGAACCAGATTGAGATTGAACCAGATTGAGATTGAACCAGATTTAGATTGAACCAGATTGAGATTGAACCAGATTGAGATTGAACCAGATTGAGATTGAACCAGATTGAGATTGCATTGCCTAATATATTTTTTTAACAAAGAAGTGAAAAAATCAAGAATGAAAAGAAAAATACTGATTTGCTCTAAGTAAGTCTACGACTTCTACTCATAGAATATGAATTTTCTTCTATATAACACCCATCTACCAAAGAAAACATAGAGAAATTAGAACAAATTCGAACAGACTCGCTGCAAGATTCATTACCTGCCTATATTCCCAACTGACAAGAGTTAGTAAATCCATTAGTTAAATTACTAAACCTAAAAATCCTAGAGAATAGAAGAACAAAGTAGTAGTAATACATAAGGCATTACATTTTAAATTTGAAATACAACAATAATCTTATACAACGCACAAATAGACAGAGATAAAACACAGTTCTTGTTCTATATGCAATAACTAACATTTTTAAAAATTCCCCTTCCTACCCACCTGGACCAGGGCTTAAAACGGGTTGCCTGAAAAATCCAAGAAAACCAGCACACTATCAACATTCAAAATTCTAATAAAACTGCAATAAGCGAAGGACGCAATAATCTTCTGTAGACAATGAGCGTCAGTAATATACAAGATGGTTGTAGTTCACCCCCTCACCCCCACCACACACACACACACAAACCGCCGAATGAATATGTTTTTAAAAAGTTTACTATAATATCATACGTTTCATAATTTCGTTCATTGAGTGAATTGCTTTGAAAAAGAATTTGTGATCATTTATTTTTTGTTTGAATTTTGTCACAGTATAAAGTCCCTATTATTGACCCCTTGTTAGGGCTGTACCGGATTCAAATTTTTTAAATCTGGCTGGAGCCGGATTTGGCCGGATATATGTAATCAGATCCTGCCACAGCCGGATTTGTAAATATTGCCGGATTCCGGATTTGCCTGAGCCGGAGCCGAGATCCGGTACAGCCCTATATGTAGCCACTCAATAGGATTTGGAATGTCTTCCAGTGTTTCTCAAACGATTTTCTGAATATGAATTTTTTACCGAAACCGAAGCCAAAACCAGAACGTTACACAGACGTTCGCAGCTGAAGTAAAACATAGTCAACATTGCGTAATATGGTCATGTATGTCTTGGCAAGTGAGATCTCGACTACACTCGCACGAAAGCCCCGATATGTGCAACACCGTTTGTTGCATTTGTGTTTGCGCACGTCGAAAAAAAGTCTAACAATCAATATACATAATTCCCGTTGTCTGTATGTATGGTTGTAATGTAATTATTGTTTCTTGTGAGCTAAACCTGGCACTGAATCGGTCAGTAGAAATACTAATATAATATTTGATTGTATTTTTGAACATTAGTTCATCTATTAGTCCAGGGCTGTTTTGTCGGTTAACTGATAAAATATAACAATGCATGTTGTATTAAAAAAATTACGCTAACCTTGTGACCACCTACCTATATTTATAATTTTTGTTCCAGGGCCTATTTCTTTTTTTTTAAATGGTTTAGTAAGGTATGTTCGGAAGTGTTCCCTTTGAAAATCACTATCAACATTCAAAATTCTAATACATTTGCGAGACCAGATATAAACCAGGGATGAATTAATCTAATGTGTGGAAGGAACTCTCTTATAAGATCAGACATAACCATGGCAATACGACCTTTACAAGCATAATACAGTTAATATTTTTTAATATTAAAAAAAAACTTCATGAGGTATTAATGAAGTATAAATGTGAATTAATTGTTAAGATATTTTAATGATCAAAATATACGCCTTTAACTCTTTATTTTTAACCCAAAAAATCTCATATTTTAAAAATTATATATTATTATATGTAAATGTTATGGGCCTCAAGCTATATTATCCGTTATAAAATTATGATTAACAAATTAAAATCCAAATATTTCCTGAACGTTTAAGATAATTTTAAAAAAATAACAATAACAAAGAAGACCTACCACGTTTAATGTTTAACTAACTATAGAGATAAAGGCACACGAGATTGTAAGGTTATAAAATAAATGCTGCTTATGCCTCGTTATAAAATATTGAAACAGAGTAATAGAATTAAAAATAGTAATTAGTATAACTTTCACCATGCACATGCTCTGGAACTTAATTATTATTCAAGACTCCATGGCTGACTACCAAATGCATGATTTATAACCAGTTTTTACGGCTTACAAAAGTACACGCATGTCCTTTTGATCTGTTTACACGGGTTTGGCGGGTATGAAACGAAAGGTTCTAAATGCTTTTAAACATTATCATAAGAATTTCAAGAGGAAAACAAATCAATTAACAAATAAAATAAATAATTAACATATTAAGCTTAATTAAAAATTCAATATTTTTCTATTACAATTTTATAAACATATAGATGAAACGTATTGGATACTAAATTGAATACTACTGTGTTATGTATTACAGCAGACGAGCAATGACATAGATTCTGACATACACCGAATAGCCGGTCACAGATATAGTGATACCTTGACATTGACTGGCTTTCTTCTACATGACTAAATTTTCATGACAGTCCAACATGCTGGTCCCGCTCTGATCTTCCAAAAAACAAAAACTCTTTTTACTTTAAAGAAGAAAAAAGTTTTCAAGATTTTCATCAATGTTTCTTTGTTGTCACACTTCCACAGTGAATTAGGAAGTCTTTTCCATAACGTTTGTGCAGCTGATTCGAAGGAGCGCTGGCCAACGGACTACTTTATGTGTCCATCCGCCCCGGAACTTCTAGAAGGGAGTGAGGAAAGCAGCCCATTTAGAAATAGATGTTTAGAAGTAAATTTGTTAAAATAACGCTTTGCTGATCCAACTATGCCGCCGTAGGTGTGATCCATTCCCTCAGTCCAAACAAATTTCAGCTGAAAATGAACGAAACAGGCAGTTAAAAATGACATTCGGACGAAACCTAAACTAGACATAAAAAGTGATAATTTTCTGGTTAGAACTTTGGTCGTCATAAATTAATACATCAATTAACTTTAATTGAAATTTTAACAATTACTGTATATACAATTTACGAGAACACGCAGATAAACAAAATCACACACTCATACTAAATTACAATGTGACACTACTAAATCATACTGTTACAATAAATCCAAGGTTTCAGACTATTGGACAACCATAAACTTAATGCCTTTTAAACTCAATCACTGTACTGTTACAACCAGGATGAAGGTTTTTTACATCTATTTTTGTATTCAAAGAGAAACAATAATGGAATTGAAAAGTAACACTTTTTATGTAGCCTTAACTCCCATGATTGCATTTTTAATTTAAAAACTTGAATATTTTTTTATAAAGGTAAGATAGAGTTGATTAAAAGTAAAGAACATCTTTGTTAAGAAATGTTAAATATATAAAAATTAAAATTTACGCAGGTCATAAAAAAATAAAATAAACCAATTTCTTTAAAAATAATAATAACTACCATTTCCATATTTTGGAAACCTAGCATCTCACTGTAGAAATTTAATTTAAAAAAAAACGTTTTCACCCATTGATTTAATTTTTAAAAAATTAGCCAAAAGTATTGTAAGAATATTTTTTTTAAATTAGAATGTCTTTCTTGCTTGAATTAAAGAAAGCCAATTGATAGTGAAAACACGGATTCAGATTAAAATCATCTATTTAAGCAAAGGGAAAGAACTCAACATTTAATCACCAAAAATAAATTAACAATTCACCTTGCTTTCCCTTATTTCTATCAATCAAATTTAAATTATATTATTTCAAAAATTTCTGCGTGTTTTCCTCTTTCCTAATTCAGTGCATTTAATAAACTAGTCTTAAAAAACTTTAATATAAACTATTTTGAAATGTTAAAAATGTTGCATGCCTTACATTAATTTTTATATATTTTAACAAAAGAATGTTAACACTTATTTTGCATAATAAATTCATAATCACATAGTTCACGGCCGAAGTTGTATTCACGCGTCTATTTTGTCAGTATTTTTGCATCTTGTTATATTTGGCAGCTAGTTTTGTACATCTTGTTTGTTTTGTTATTAGATCTACCAGTTAATTTTAATAGCTTGTTGATATTGTGCAACTAGTTAGGTAAATGAATAAATATATTGTTAGTTTTGTCTATAAATAAAGATTTGCGCATCTTGTTTGTTTTGTGTAACTAGATAGAATTTCTCATCATGTTATTCTTGTGGTATATAATATAACCCCCTTTCCAGTCCATGACGGACTATGGGGCAAGTGAAGTAGCGTTCACAAGTTTTATTTAGCCACCACTAACGAGCAAAGGGGACGCGGTGGTCGAGTGGCAGCGCGCTCGACTGGCGTACCGATGGTCACGGGTTCGAATCCATGTCAAAATCCATGATTTGTTCCCGGGGCCTAGGGTTTCCCTGAGTCACCCAGCTCCGAATGGGTACCTAAAACTAGTTAGGCGGCTGGGTAATGTGTGGAAACCACAAAGCCGTGGCCTGTGAACGCTGCATCACTTGCCAACAGATCATCTGTCATGGTCTGTGTACGCAATTATCTTATGCTAAAAGGATTTTGTGGCTAGCACAATGCCCCAGGGGCCTTGCCAGCCCCGAGAATAGAACCCGTGACACTTTTCTGGCCCTATTTTTGTGTAGCTAATAAGATATCCACATCTTTTTAGTTGTATACTTGTTATCACTGTACTTAAGATAGTGTCTGGTGACCTATTGATCGTCGGACCAATAAGTAGTACTTGAGACAGTGTTTAGTGACCTAGTGATCGTTGGACCTAATAAGTAGTGCTTGAGACAGTGTCTGGTGACCTAGTGATCGTTGAACCAATAAGTAGTGCTTGAGACAGTGTCTGGTGACCTAGCGATTGTTGGACCAATAAATAGTACTTGAGACAGTGTCTGGTGACCTAGTGATTGTTGGACCAATAAGTAGTACTTGAGACAGTGTCTGGTGACCTAGTGATCGTTGGACCAATAAGTAGTACTTGAGACAGTGTCTGGTAACCTAGTGATCGTCGGACCAATACGTATATAGTACTTGAGACAGTGTCCAGTGACCTAGTGATCGTTGGACCAATAAGTAGTACTTGAAACAGTGTCTGGTGACCAAGTGATCGTTGGACCAATAAGTAGTGCTTGAGACAGTGTCCAGTGACCAAGTGATCGTTGGACCAATAAGTAGTGCTTGAGACAGTGTCTGGTGACCTAGCGTTTTTTGGATCAATAAGTAGTACTTGAGACAGTGTCTGGTGACCTAGTGATCGTTGGACCTAATAAGTAGTACTTGAGACAGTGTCTGGTGACCTAGTGATCGTTGAACCAATAAGTAGTGCTTGAGACAGTGTCTGGTGACCTAGCGATTGTTGGACCAATAAATAGTGCTTGAGACAGTGTCTGGTGACCTAGTGATTGTTGGACCAATAAGTAGTACTTGAGACAGTGTCTGGTGACCTATTGATCGTTGGACCACTGAGTAGCGCTTGAGCCGGTGTTGCGTCGGGTTTCGGTTCACTGTCAAGCAATTAAACTGGCCACTAAACAAAACCATGTGAGAACCTTTTCAATGAATAGAAAACCACCTACTCCAGGGGTGGGCAAACTTTTTAGGGCAAGGGCCGCATTAGTAAGAAATGAAACATTAAGACGCCGCACCTAACCAAAATCTAGCCTCGATTCAAGTACAAACATCTATCTTTAACATAAATTTATGATTTTTTCGATATTACCGTCGGCTTCCGCGGGCTGCAAAAAACTCCGTAGCGGTCCGCATGCGGCCCGCGGGCCGTAGATTGCCCACCCCTGACATACTCTATTAGTGCATGTTTCTTTCCATGACATTCAGGAAGTCGTATTTATTCCGAAACACTGTCATTGTTTCTCAGCCTGGAAGATTTTTGGGCACCCTTGACCCACATACAGGATGTCTTAACACGGCAGTGTGCATCTAGCCATACCCCTGGCCGTCAACTATAGATTTCCTATACCGTCGTTACCGGGCCGAGACCAAGTCAATAACCCAGCATCGCCACCAGAATCAATAACAAAGTTATACGGTAACAAAAAATTGGTTTACAGACCAAGTGTTCTAAAAAGATTGGATTATTGGTGAACAAAATTTAAGAAATGTATCACCAGTAAGGTCAATCATTATTTACACACTTGAGCCTACAATTAGTGGCTAAAATGAAACCTACCTCCCCACCCATCCCCCCACCACATAATAATCAGTAAAAATTAAATAAATAAAAATTAATATAATTTTTATAGAGTTTAAAAGATATTTATGAAAATTTAGCTGTATAATTTTTACATTTTGATCAAACATGATTTACATATAATTTTTAAATAACCAAGAAAATATTCATAATTTTATTTTAATTTAAAAAGTCTGCTAGGAATTTTACAATCTCTTAAAGTAATACATATATTTACATATATATATATATATATATATATATATATATATATATATATATATATATATATATATATATATATATATATATATATAGTGTGAATCGTATTACGTTTGTGTCCATCAAGAGGTTTCCAAGAAAAGGTGACATTTGGGTTAGAGCTAGAGGCTTCATAGCTGCAGCATATATAGTGTTAATAGATTTTTAGTAATTTATTTTGCATTATTTGTATTATATAGTTGCTATGTTTTGTTTTTTTTAATGAACAGGAATCGAATTTATTTTAGCTACTTCTCAAATGTACTTATTTTAAAACGATTATTTCACGTTAACTATTATTTTCCCCGTATTTGTGTTTTATTTAAAAAAGAAAATTAGTAATATAATTAAATATCCACTCCCCCCCCCCTTTTAAAAACCTGGGGGTCATTAAAACGTAACATCTTCACCCATGCATACCTCCTCTGTCGAGGACTCACATTGAATCTTGACTACATACATTTACCTTGAGCTGCGAGATGACAGGGGGAAATAACATTGGTGCTTCATTAGTCGAAAATTGAAAGGAAGATGGTTACGCCTTCACATTATTGGTTGCTGCAAGGGTGTTTTTTTCCGTTGAAAATAAGGATTAGCTTGAAACACAATAAAAGGTTAAAGGAAGTTACTGTTACACAAATTTAAGATTTGCTTTATGAAGAACAAAGAACACAGAAAACAAATTCGTAACTCAATGAAATTTATTGAGTTGTAACAAACCGACATAACTGGAAAAACTCAAATATACGTCCTACAAGTCTTCTAGGCCCGGACTAATGTACGATATGATAATCAATCCCTCAATAAAGATGCAATGGTTGTCAAATATCAAATAAATATGGTTTTGTATTTGTTTTACATGGTTTTAGTTTTAGAAAAATAACAAAGGCATATTCGCGGATGTGAAAAAGGTGGTAAACCAAGCAAAGGCTACGTATTCTTTTGTAAACATATAAATTTGTTTGTTATATGTTCAAGCTAGAAATTATACGCATGTTGTTTAAAGTTCAAACGTAACGTTTAAAATCGTTTGAAATTATAGTTTTAGTTTTATTCTTCAGAATCTTTCCCCCGGTTGTTGATGACTTGAGGTTATCGTAGAAAACTTTGGCATACAATAAGAAAAACAAGATTTGGACATAAGAGAAACAACACTGGAGAACAAGAGAAACAACACTGGAGAACAAGAGAAACAACACTGGTTCATAATATTTGTATAATGCTTTTGTCCTTTATATTGACTTCAGAGCCTTAAAATCAATTGATAGAATTAATATTTTTTTTAATTTTTAAAAAAGAAGTGCATATAACTGTAACATAAGAAAATTTTAAAGAATAGAAATTAGATGAGCAATGAAACTTTTCACAGAAACTGGAATCATAGCAAATTTGTCTGACAAATTTTGCTACCTCAACAAAAATAATGATTGAAATTTTTTTTTATAGTCCTGACGAAAAAAATTATAATTATAAAAAAAAATGTTCTATTCACATGTAGAGAAGAACTAATATCGATCTACGCCGTCCAATACGTCGATCGTTCGGATCGTAGGACCGTGTCAAACATTTGTCTCAATTTTACGAGTTGTTTAAATTCAAAGTGAATACCTAAATTATGGATGGTAGTTCCAGTTTTAACAGAGAATGGATGTTTATTTGGTGATAACAGTAATGTTCATTTGTCTAGAACAATTTTCAATGGTAAATATCTTAAAATGCTTTTTTTTTCTTCAATTCTCTCTCACAAGAGATGCATTCGAGATTCACACTAAATTCATGCAACATTCACAAAATATTTTGCCTAAAATTCACACGTCATTCACCTTATATGCACATTACATTTATAGCATATTCATGCAAAGTGTGTGTGTATATGTGTGTCGGTGTCTGAGTGTCATGTGTTCGGTGTGTCAGTGACTTTGTTTTGTCGATGCGTATTGCGATGTCCGCGTCATGTGTGTATGTATCTGTGTCTCAATGTCTGTGTATTTATGTATATGTGTGTGTGTATGTGTGTGTGTGTGTGTGTGTGTGTGTGGGTGTGTGTGTGTGTGTGTGTGTGTAGTTTAAATTAAAATAATAAAATATATTCCTAAAGTTTACCTTATAAACTCAGAAAAATACTCTTTTCGGGTGATATTTAGAAAATGTGCATTAAAAAAAAATTCCCCTAATGAATACTTTACCAGTTGTATACGCCACCATGTAGATAACAAATTTTAAAAAAATAGTAGGGAAGGGCGGGGGACAAAGGAAAGTTAAACTGCTATTGAGTAAGCAATTTAATATTTAATAGAAATCTATCTATCTATATATATATAATTCTCTTCGTGGTCGGACCCTGCGAGGCAACAAGAACCTGCATGTGCAACAGAGCGTGACGAATGACTCTCGCGCGGGTCAACTAAACACTGTTGGCAAGCGTGGTGGGATGAAATGAAAAAAAGGGGGTGGGGGTGGGAGTGGGTGGCAACAATGCACTTGCGTTCACTTGCATAGTTCCTTCACAGTAAATGTGGAATTCGTAGTGTACTGGTTATCACGCCCGCCTCATACGTCGATGATCCTGGGTTCAAGCCCCAGCGAAACACTGGGTTTTTTTTAATTTTTAAAAATGTCTGTTTGTGCCCGTTCTTTTACCCCTTTATTGCCAACACTAGCTGATTTAGTTATGGGTGAAGACTTCCTGAAAGACACAGTTGTCAAAATGGGATGGGTTTGGGCAAACGACTGTGATTGAATGAAAAGAAGGAATTCTGGAGTGACCCGCGGCGTAGCATACGCCGCAGACTTGCTCATAATAGACAGTGCAAAGAACGGATGGGGGGGGGAGAGTACAGACACAAAAAGCAGCACAAAGTAAGTAAAAAATAGCGAATAAACATGGAGACAAGCACACTGAGGTTGTTGTTACCCGCCTCCCATTTAATACTACCATCCCTTAAACATAAACTGTGATTGGCCGACCCTAGCGAGGGTTAGTCATGTTTAGGGTTGTTAATTGCGTATGTTGTTTTCTGTTGTTTGTTAAAACCGATTATCGATTATTTAACTCTGATTTTAAACCGATTATCGTTTTATAGCTGATTTCATAGAAGTTAGGGGTGTACAGAATTTCTCCTGCAAACGTCTAGAAACCAACAATGAGTTGGCAGTTCAAACCGACGTTCACTCGCGTTGTTTTGATTTTTTTTTGGCTTTAGTTTGCGTCCGTTATTTCTCCACTTTCTTTGCACTCTCCATGAGCAAGTCTGCGGCGTATGCTACGCCGCGGGGCGTCTAGTGATTATTTAAAAGCATATCTCCAATTACTTGAAAGCAATAAATGGGGAAAGGGACATTACTTTATGTTTAAAAAACATTAAATTAGTGCTGTCCCTTTGTTTCATTATCATTATTATCATTACTATTATTATTATTATTATTATTATTATTATTATTATTATTATTATTATTATTATTATTATTATTATTATTATTATTATTATTATTATTATCATTACTATTTAATAAAGAAAGAAAGAAAATACACATTAATTTGAATTTAAAGCCATGCTAAACATTGCGTTAAGTGTCATCCAGCATAAGTTCTTCCAACCTGTACTCAAGGAGAGTCAAATTATAAGCAGATTTCTTTCTCACTCATCCACTAATAAATTCTAAAATTGTTGCCTTCCCATGGGTTTTTATCTCTACTTCATCCACAATTTGTGTTTTTAGATGAGAATTTTTAAACTCTAATTTCAAAATATAAAATTCCCTAATAATCTTGTCTAGTAGTTTTTTTATTTTTTTTAAATACTATTTGTACCTGGTGATTATACAGGTCTTAGTCTTTAAACCAAAAATAGGTAATAAAGCAGTGATGGCGAACCTATGGCACATTTTGACGTCCGATTCCATGAAAAGTAATATGCTGAACTTGGCCAAAATTTCAACACTTCCATTTTTTACCCCCCCCCGACGTCTGATCCCCCCTCCATCAACATTGGACACTTGGTGAAATGTTTGAAGAAATAATCTTTAGTGTCAACATGAAATATATTCCGTTGAGTGTCTGTATCTTTGCGTCTATATGTATCTATGAGTGTTTCTGTGTGTGTTTGTTGTGTGTGTGTGTGTGAGTTGAGTGTGTGTGCGTGTTCCCGTGATTACTTTTGTAGTTTTGTTGTATGTGATATGTTTTTATGTAGTGCATGCAGAATTTGTTCATTGGAATGCATTTCGCGGACATGGCCTCAACTCGAAATGTTAATTTTTCACCGGGCGCATGAGTGACTTTCTGGCCGCGCCCCTGACGCTCCCAACCCCCCCCCCTTTTTTTATCGCTTGATCCTTTTAAATTCCACATCGTCTATTGGCACTACTGTGTTACTTTAAAAAAGAGAGAAAAAAAAGAAATCATTTCCAACTTAATTGGCTGTCATCATTACCATGGCCAGGTTAAACAAATACAAGAATACTGGAAATGGTGACAGCTTTATGAACAAAGACATCAACCACTGGAAGTATCTTCATTGGCCAGAGCCACCCCTAGCCCCCACCCCCGCTCTGTAACAGCCCTTCACTAGGCCAATAAATAATTATCTTCGTACCCACTTCTCTACCAATTCACTACCTTATTTTATACTGTTTTATAGTTTTCACTGTTAATACCATCTCGAAGTTCATGATAAACCTTGAACAATATATTTTAAGGCCATTGTGTTTTTACAAGATGTTTTTTTTTACTCATACAAGTCAAGATTGATTGGATTATAATTAAACGTTACTATTCTCTCTAATTTTAAGGTTTGGTTTTCCATGCGCCTTGTCCAAAAAGCTAACAACTGCTTTAATGAGGAAAGGAGGAACAAAATATAACTGAACAAAATTAATGATAATAAAACAGATTTAACTTTTATCTAGATAAAATTCAAGATTTAGTAAAATAATGTGCTCGTCTCCTTTACATTGCACTATAATAAGTTCAAGTGTACATGAATGGACTACGGCAATCTCAAGTGTACATGTATGCCTGATTGAACCATGGCAATCTCAAGTGTACATGCATGAATGATTGAACCATGGCAATCTCAAGTGTACATGCATGAATGATTGAACCATGGCAATCTCAGGTGTACATGCATACCTGATTGAACCATGGCAATCTCAGGTGTACATGCATGAATGATTGAACCATGACAATCTCAGGTGTACAAGCATGAATGATTGAACCATGACAATCTCAGGTGTACAAGCATGCATGATTGAACCACGACAATCTCAGGTGTACATGCATGCCTGATTGAACCATGCAATCTCAGGTGTACATGCATGAATGATTGAACCCATGACAATCTCAGGTGTACATGCATGACTGATTGAACCACGACAATCTCAGGTGTACATGCATGAATGATTGAACCATGACAATCTCAGGTGTACATGCATGCATGATTGAACCATGACAATCTCAGGTGTACATGCATGCCTGATTGAACATGACAATCTCAGGTGTACATGCATGCCTGATTGAACCATGCAATCCAGGTGTACATGCATGAATGATTGAACCCATGACAATCTCAGGTGTACATGCATGACTGATTGAACCATGACAATCCAGGTGTAAATGCATGAATGATTGAACAATGACAATCTCAGTTGTACATGCGTGCCTGATTGAACAATGACAATCTCAGGTGTACATGCGTGCCTGATTGAACAATGACAATCTCAGTTGTACATGCATGCCTGATTGAACAATGACAATCTCAGGTGTACATGCATGCCTGATTGAACAATGACAATCTCAGGTGTACATGCATGAATGATTGAACCATGACAATCTCAGGTGTACATGCATGAATGATTGAACCATGACAATCTCAGGTGTACATGCATGAATGATTGAACCATGACAATCTCAGGTGTACATGCATGAATGATTGAACCATGACAATCTCAGGTGTACATGCATGCATGATTGAACCATGACAATCTCAGGTGTACATACATGAATGATTGAACCATGACAATCTCAGGTGTACATGCATGCCCTGATTGAACCACGGCAATCTCAGGTGTACATGCATGAATGATTGAACCCTGACAATCTCAGGTGTACATGCATGACTGATTGAACCATGACAATCTCAGGTGTACATGCATGACTGATTGAACCATGACAATCTCAGGTGTACATGCATGCCTGATTGAACCATGTACATCTCAGGTGTACATGCATGCCTGATTGAACCCATGACAATCTCAGGTGTACATGCATGACTGATTGAACCATGACAATCTCAGGTGTACATGCATGAATGATTGAACCATGACTATCTCAGGTGTACATGCATGAATGATTGAACCATGACAATCTCAGTGTACATGCATGACTGATTGAACCATGACAATCTCAGGTGTACATGCATGCCTGATTGAACCACTGCTAATCTCAGGTGTACATGCATGAATGATTGAACCATGACAATCTCAGGTGTACATGCATGCCTGATTGAACCATGACAATCTCAGGTGTACATGCATGCCTGATTGAACCATGACAATCTCAGGTGTACATGCATGAATGATTGAACCATGACAATCTCAGGTGTACATGCATGAATGATTAAACCATGACAATCTCAGGTGTACATGCATGCCTGATTGAACCACGGCAATCTCAGGTGTACATGCATGAATGATTGAACCATGACAATCTCAGGTGTACATGCATGCCTGATCGAACAATGACAATCTCAGGTGTACATGCATGCCTGATTGAACCATGACAATCTCAGGTGTACATGCATGCCTGATTGAACCATGACCATCTCAGGTGTACATGCATGCCTGATTGAACCATGACAATCTCAGGTGTACATGCATGCCTGATTGAACCATGACAATCTCAGGTGTACATGCATGCCTGATTGAACCATGCATCTCAGGTGTACATGCATGACTAATTGAACCATGGCATTCTCAGGTGTACATGCATGACTAATTGAACCACGGCAATCTCATGTGTACATGCATGACTGATTGAACCATGGCAATCTCAGGTGTACATGCATGCCTGATTGAACCACGGCAATCTCAGGTGTACATGCATGCCTGATTGAACCATGACAATCTCAGGTGTACATGCATGCCTGATTGAACCATGACCATCTCAGGTGTACATGCATGTCTGATTGAACATTGACAATCTCGGGTGTACATGCATGCCTGATTGAACCATGGCAATCTCAGGTGTACATGCATGACCAATTAAACCACGGCAATCTCATGTGTACATGCATGACTGATTGAACCATGGCATTCTCAGGTGTACATTCATGACTAATTGAACCACGGCAATCTCATGTGTACATGCATGACTGATTGAACCCCGACAATCTAATGTGTACATGCGTGTATCTGATTTAACCATGGCAATCTCAGGTGTACATGCATGTCTGATTGAATCACGACAATCTCATGTGTGGGACGTCCGTGACACTCTGCGATATTGTACTATACGATAGCCTGAACGTAAGTCTTTCTGCGTGTGAGCGATTATCTTCTCGGAGTTTGAAGACCACATTGACATTTCACTTGTGTTTTTATTTGGACATTAATTAAATCACTGACCAACTTGAAGACTATGCATTTTTTTATCAGAACGACCAGGCCAAGAGATCTTAAAAACTTCACAAACAGTTTTAAGGCAGTGAACATCTCACATACACGATGTCATGGAAAGTTTGATGAGATAATAGAAGTCGCTGTACACTTATTGAAATACGCTTGTGTCTCTCTCGCTAGGGGCTAAAGGGGGTCACCTGTGCACAGCTTCACACTCAAGCGGACAAGAGATCTGAGACCCCATGATGCGGCTCACTACTGGCATTTACTCAAATTTCCTCACACTGAGTCTAAGTTCTGCTTCAATTAGTAAAATGAATTAGTTAAGTAAGTGATCATTATTGATTTTACTGATGCCATCCAGCTTTAAGGTAAATGCCCTAAAATGTGTTTCTTAAATTCAATTTTTATTCATGTAAAAATAAATTTATCAACACACCGCCAACTGTTAGAACCGTTGATTTAAATGAAGATATCAAAGTTCTACTTTGCATCGCCTATTGAAGGACGAAAATCGATAAACGCCTCTAGTCAAGAATCGATATTGTGGTAAGCAGATTTAGATGGGCAAGTTCATATTATTATTATTTTTTTTTAAACTCTTAAATCCATGTTTATCTTTTTTCGAAATCATTTTAGATAGATATTGATAGGCTACATCTGTCTTACAATACTGCTACCATTTTATTAAAGATACAATGATTTCATGAGTTCTAGCATTGGGAGATCGTCTTCTGACGTCAGACTGCTCACAGCTGTGCATGACGTAGTTCGCACTTAAAATGTCAACATTGGGTAAACATGGAGTCTTTATCTGTGATTGTTTGCCAATACACCCCGAGGGTCGGTCAATATTTATCTCCGTTATTTTGTCCTCAGATGATACAATCTCAGAGGTTCAGAAATAAATGGAATTTATGCTAGATGGGAACTGAGATCAGGTGTTTGGATTCCAATGTTCTACTTTCTAAGATAGCAGGGAAATTGTTTACTTTCTCAGATATCATGGTACTTGTCTACTTTTTAAATAGCAGGGAAAGTTGTCTACTTTTTTTTAGATATTAGGGCAATAGTCTAATTTCTGAGATATTGTGGTACTGGTCTATACTTTCTAAATAGTAGGGCAGTTGTCTACTTTCTGAGATAGTAGGGTCACTGTCTACTTTCTGAAATAGCATGGCAATTGTCTAGTTTCTCAGATATCATGGTACTTTTCTACTTTCTAAATAGCAGGACAGTTGACTACTTTATGAGATATGGCAATTGTCTACTTTCTGAAATAGGGCTATTGTCTACTTTCTGAGATATCGTGGTACTGGTTTATACTTTTTAAATAGCAGGGTAATTGTCTATTTTCTGAGATAGCAGGGTCATTGTCTACTTTTTTAGATAGCTTGGCAATAGTCTACTTTAGAGTATAAAACGTGCTTACATTTTCTATTCTCTGAAATAGCAACAACAACAAAAAGCTGTAACATGTTTTCAGTGATTTTAAAACAGAAGATCACATTCTGGAGGTTTGTATGTAAGTTTATTTTATTGTGTATGGAAGATGTCAATAGTTATAATTTATAATGTCTGCATCAAAGTCGTAAAAAGTAAAAAAATATATTATTTCACGAGCCGGGAGCAAATTCTGCTTCAGCAATGAAAAAAAATCGATTCTCTGATACAGTTTTACGGAAGCATTATGTTAATGACATATTTTCTTGGTAGGCTTTTTAAAATTCACATGATTGTAATAATTCCCTGAACGACTCATTGTCAAACAAGTTAAGCTCTTAAAAACGTATAAATGGCATTCTTCTTTCAAAAGATCAAAGATCCCCTTAATTTTCTAAAGTCTCAGTGTTTACATAATCTTTTATTTGGAGAACTTGGTCTTGGTCTTGTTAATGTATATACGTATAAGTGTATAGCAAGGTTCCATCCAAGGTTATTTGGTCCGAGTTCAAAATAACAAAATCGTGAGCAAAGTTGCACAACATCCAATATTCGTGCAATATTTTACACTCCACAAACTCCACGATATTATAGTATCCCCATCAAAATTTATTTTGCGGTAATTCTAATTTGAAGCGCGGCGTCGGTCAGATATCTGGGCGGCCTCACGAGCCAGAGTGAACAACTATCTATAGTTTGGCCAACACGTTCGTGTTATTTCGTGGAATGCCACCAGATTCGAATATACACGGCGTTGACAAAACAATGCTCATTCCCCCGTGTATTGCCCTGGCTCTGTGATTGTAAGCGCCTCCAGCTCAATGCATAGAATGTTAATGTTATCCTTTAAACGGATACCTACTCAAAAGTGTTGAGCCCTACATGCAAACCAAGATCATTCGTGGTGCCAGTGAATTGCTGAAGAAACACCCAGATTATTCCTGGTGCATGCATACAATTGACTGCAGACGAACCCAGGTGATCCGTGGCGTCAAATCTATTCCATTCCATGTCCCAGTGTTTGGCCTCGGACAATATCCTTCATTACCCGCACCGCCTTCTATATCTAACCAACTCCCAGCCCCACCTCGCCCCCCCCCTTGTTCGGTTGTTAAACCCATTTTGAGCAAAGAGATAAAACACTTGTCTTCCGGTACCCATCAGAGCGAGATCGTGACTTCCGGTTTTGGTGCGGTTAGCCCCCATTAGCAGCTACTGGTGCTCTCATTGACATCTTCAGGATGCTGAAAAGGGGAGGGGCGTGATCATTGGAATCGGGGTGGCGTAAAGAAATGAAATGAGAGGACGTTATTCGGAGTCCATGACAACGGGGTCGCCATGAACAGATTTACACCATTGAAACCAGATTGGCCTCACTCTCTTCCCTCGACACAATCAAGTGAGTCTCTGAAACCCAGATTGGCCTCACTCTCTTCCCTCGACACAATCAAGTGAGTCTCTGAAACCCAGATTGGCCTCACTCTCTTCCCTCGACACAATCAAGTGAGTCTCTGAAACCCAGATTGGCCTCACTCTCTTCCCTCGACACAATCAAGTGAGTCTCTGAAACCCAGATTGGCCTCACTCTCTTCCCTGGACACAATCAAGTGAGTCTCTGAAACCCAGATTGGCCTCACTCTCTTCCCTCGACACAATCAAGTGAGTCTCTGAAACCCAGATTGGCCTCACTCTCTTCCCTCGACACAATCAAGTGAGTCTCTGAAACCCAGATTGGCCTCACTCTCTTCCCTCGACACAATCAAGTGAGTCTCTGAAACCCAGATTGGCCTCACTCTCTTCCCTCGACACAATCAAGTGAGTCTCTGAAACCCAGATTGGCCTCACTCTCTTCCCTCGACACAATCAAGTGAGTCTCTGAAACCCAGATTGGCCTCACTCTCTTCCCTCGACACAATCAAGTAAGTCTCTGAAACCCAGATTGGCCTCACTCTCTTCCCTCGACACAATCAAGTGAGTCTCTGAAACCCAGATTGGCCTCACTCTCTTCCCTCGACACAATCAAGTGAGTCTCTGAAACCCAGATTGGCCTCACTCTCTTCCCTCGACACAATCAAGTGAGTCTCTGAAACCCAGATTGGCCTCACTCTCTTCCCTCGACACAATCAAGTGAGTCTCTGAAACCCAGATTGGCCTCACTCTCTTCCCTCGACACAATCAAGTGAGTCTCTGAAACCCAGATTGGCCTCACTCTCTTCCCTCGACACAATCAAGTGAGTCTCTGAAACCCAGATTGGCCTCACTCTCTTCCCTCGACACAATCAAGTGAGTCTCTGAAACCCAGATTGGCCTCACTCTCTTCCCTCGACACAATCAAGTGAGTCTCTGAAACCCAGATTGGCCTCACTCTCTTCCCTGGACACAATCAAGTGAGTCTCTGAAACCCAGATTGGCCTCACTCTCTTCCCTCGACACAATCAAGTGAGTCTCTGAAACCCAGATTGGCCTCACTCTCTTCCCTCGACACAATCAAGTGAGTCTCTGAAACCCAGATTGGCCTCACTCTCTTCCCTCGACACAATCAAGTGAGTCTCTGAAACCCAGATTGGCCTCACTCTCTTCCCTCGACACAATCAAGTGAGTCTCTGAAACCCAGATTGGCCTCACTCTCTTCCCTCGACACAATCAAGTGAGTCTCTGAAACCCAGATTGGCCTCACTCTCTTCCCTCGACACAATCAAGTGAGTCTCTGCCAGGAGGTTGTTTGCTTGATCGCAAAGTTCTGCATTTTACACACTTTCAAACACAATGTCGCTAAAAGTGTTGACTTTAAAAATAAACTGATGTAGACGGAATGTGATTCCGATTATATGCAGTAGCTATGTTCGCAACAAAATGGGGATCTTGTGGGAAGATGTTCCAAACGGCGCTATTAAGATGGGTGGGCAGGTGGGTGTGGTTCGTGGTGATGTGTAATTAGAGAGTGCAATTTGTGTCAGCTGAAATAAAAACGTGGGAGGGAGGGAAGAAAAAAAACATGAACTTATCTATCAAAGGCCCGTAAGGTTTTATATTCACCATTCACGTCCGCGATGAGAAGAAGAAAGTTGATAAACGTGTCCACTATTTACCGTATATGCTCGATCTAAAGCCGCCTTTTTTTTGGACAAAATCTAGGGGGAAAGGTTGGGGGGATGGCTTACGAGTAGGTCATATGTGATTTCTGCATGTACATTGAATATCGGTGTTGTTATGGTAGATCAGGGGTCTCCAAACTTTTCTGCCGGAGGGCCGCATTAACTGTCAAACATCAGTTTTCGGGCCGACTAAACACAGTTTTGTGGTAAACTACAGGTAAAAATAGTATCTTTTTTTTTAGAGGTTAAAAGGTCTCCAGGGGCCGGATGAGAGGGACTCGCGGGCCGCATCTGGCCCACGGGCCGTAGTTTGGAGACCGCTGATGTAGATCAACGAGGTCCTTGTCTACATTCTACAAGATTCGACTGCTCTACCCTCTACCAGAAGCTATAAAATATTATTAAACATCTGCACTTACCCACATTTATTCATTTTATTTATTTTTGTGAATGTTTTAATAAATTTTAAAAGAAATTTTGACTGATTTAGCATGTAGTTTTTAAAAAAAAACGTGTACCATTTTGTTTACGCTGTCCTATTATTTTATTAATTTTTTTGGGGGGTGGGGGGGCGGCGGCTTACTAGCGAGTTACACACTTTTTATACTATTCTCTTCCAAAAGAGGGGGTCGGCTTATGAACGAACGGGCCATAGAACGAGTATATACGATAGGTGATGCATTGCATGAAAAAGAGGTGGCCTGGATGTACAGAACGGGGTTGGGGAAGGAGGTGGAAATAACTGATTTAAGGAGAGGACCGTGATTTAAAAAAAAATAGATGAATTTATAGAGCTAGGAAAAGATAATCGAAAAATAAATGACATTACTCCTAAGTTTTCATAAGGCGTTCAAAATACATAACCTATATGTGGAGGGCGGGGGAGGGGGGTGGGAGGGAATAAAATTTGAAAAGTATAACAGAAACAAAGAAACGTTATTCGGGAAAAATGTAATCTAGCATATAAAGGTATTGGGGTGATACAAGTATTAAAAAAGAAAAGTAAATACAACTAAGATAAAACATATGTTACAAAAAGGAAATAACTATATTTAGAGTAGACAGATGAAGTAGCAAGGGATAAAATACACTGATAAAAGCGTCCTTGCCACATCCGCGCTATTTCTGAATGGAATCGATTTTCTCCGTAACCGATCATCTGGATTTAGCCTAGTCCTACATTTTATGAATTTCTATTTATAGAACCTAGTCACTCACGCTTGTGCAGCGTAGACACATTTTGAAACAGAGGAAGATGACGTCTCTTGTAACCGCAGATGGAGGCACACTCGAATGTGGCGCACCCCAATGCAATCATTTAAAGAGGGTGCCAGCTTTTTCTGGTATTTGAGGTGGACCGCTATTAATCATATTTAAAATTTAGATTAGAAAAAAAAACTTAAAAAGATTAAATTGACCAGAATTAAAACATAGAAATTCCATGTTCCAATTAAGACCGCGGCTATTACTACCTTTGAAATCTATTAGTATTGTGAACAAACAATGGTTCTTACATTTCAATTGGACTACCATTACTTTTAAAACATAACGTGGACCAAACAACCTTTTATGGGGACCGTTGTTACTTCTAACACTTATTGTAGAGCACCCATAAATCTAACATTTCAAGTGCATCACTTGTCAGAAACGGTACTTCAATACTACAACAATGCACTCAGTACCTAAAAATTCATAATTTTTAGTCAATGAAACCAAATTTTTTCTTGTCGCGAGCTTCACGCGGTCTGAAATCACTGACGTCACAGACTGACGAGTGTATCGTTTTTTAATTACTCTAAAGGTTAAGCGATCCACGCGTATCGATGCCATGACACCTACTCGATAGCTCGGCCTACTTGTTAAAACGGTCGTGACTAGCTGACAGATGCGGGTGAGTACATGTCCACGGTATATTTTCCGTGATCGTTACGTCTGTGAGGCCGCGCACAACTAATTTATTGCTGTCAAAGATGACATTGCTTATACCTGCGATCAAGTGTTAACGTGGTACCGTCCTGTAATGGTGGTAAGTTTTTTTTGTGTTTTTTGTTTTGTTTATCAATTGACATTAACATTTTATGACGGTCACGTGTATCGGTGATGCGGCGCGTGACGTTTAGTCATGACACAATGATACACTTCTGTGGCGTAAGAGTGAGTAAAAATGCAAAAGTATATTTTTTGACAGCGGGAACTTTGTTTAACCCAAATGTGTAGACGAGACAACATAAAAATGAACCAAATTCTCTGCCCATCAAATATCTTTCCAAGAACAAATGTTTATACAGCTCTTGGTCTTTCCAAGCTGATTCCTTACACGCCGCCTCCATCATCGAAGCAGATGCTGTCAGCGACACTAATTTAACCGCATGGCAATTAATGTGGTAAATAGAATCTCAAACAACCGTACCAATATGTAATAGGATAACGTTAACGAACTCGCGAGATGGATTTGCAAGAAAAAAATACGTTTAAATTCATTCAATGATGTCATCGAATGCGTTACCGCCACACACCCTCTCATGTGTTTTTTGGAAATAATGTAACATATATAATATATAGAAAATATATAGCTATTAAGAATTTTTAAAACATATTTAAATGCTATGTTTTTATGCAGGTGTGTGTGTGTGTGGGTGCTAGCGCGTGTACGTGCGTGTATGTATTTTATATAACCCTCATAGCTTCTGATATCTCATCCCTGATAGCTTCTGATATATTTTCCATGATAGCTTCTGATATCGTTTCCATGATAGCTTCTGATATCGTTTCCATGATAGCTTCTGATATCGTTTCCATGATAGCTTCTGATATCGTTTCCATGATAGCTTCTGATATCGTTTCCATGATAGCTTCTGATATCGTTTCCATGATAGCTTCTGATATCGTTTCCATGATAGATTCTCTAAAAGCTTCTGGTAGCGTATTCCTGATAGGCCTTGTTTCACAGTATCTTATCAATGCAAAAGCGTATGATGCCATTCCCCCTAATGACCCCAACAAGTCCCAAAGCAGTTTGATCTCATTTCTTCTCATAAACAAAAAACTTCAATCGTTAAAAATATTAGCTGACCCCCCATCGTGCGAGCCACAGGGTCGCCATTGTTTTACCGATAGCTTGCACCCTTGTCTGACCAGTAGTGCACTGAAAATATAACAAATGACGCTCTTTTCATAAAGTGACATAAGGTTGTCATTAAGAAGTGACTACACAATGACACGATAACGCTCTAGTCTGACCAGTTATGCGCACAACGCTACCGATGGCTCACTTTTCATAAAGTGACATAAGGTTGTCATTAAGAAGAGAAACTGTCGTCAATAACACGCAGTGCCACAAAATGAAATATGTTTGTCTTTAATAAAAGACACGGTCACAAATGATATGCCTTGTCCACAAAAGACAGCACATTACGACAATATTATACATATAACCCATAATTGTCATGGGTAATAGACAATCAATATCTGCTCATGTTATTGTTATTGTTATCTTTACAGACATCAGCCCACGTTTTCAACAGATCGATGACGTGTAAGTTGATCTTAAATTAACTGCCCGGAATAGTAGCAAATACTTAACCCTAAAACGCCATGCAGTGTTTCCAAGAATATATCCACGAACCCACACACTCAACAACGCTTCTCAGAAAACAAACAAACAAATGGCAGTTTTAAAGAGAGAATAATGTGTCCACCCTGCTTCTTAAATACAGTGAACATTATACTTAGAGAGGCGGGTACACGGTCCAGTGACAAAGATAACCATTAAATGATTAAGAAACCTGCAAAAATCTTGTTTCGAAGCATTTAAAGAGATATGGCTTAATGGAACTGAACTGGGGAAGCTATCATAGCGTTCCCTGGGGTTAACTGGTATCAACTTTCACACTATTGAAGGACAGGCAGATAGATGATACATTTATCATTCTCTTTGGAGGGTTGAGGCAGATAGGTGATATATTTATTATTCTCTTTGGAGGGTTGAGGCAGATAGATGATATATTTATCATTCTCTTTGTAGGGTTGAGGCAGATAGGTGATATATTTATTATTCTCTTTGGAGGGTTGAGGCAGATAGATGATATATTTATCATTCTCTTTGTAGGGTTGAGGCAGATAGGTGATATATTTATAATTCTCTTTGGAGGGTTGAGGCAGATAGATGATATATTTATCATTCTCTTTGTAGGGTTGAGGCAGATAGATGATATATTTATCATTCTCTTTGTAGGGTTGAGGCAGATAGATGATATATTTATCATTCTCTTTGTAGGGTTGAGGCAGATAGATGATATATTTATCATTCTCTTTGTAGGGTTGAGGCAGATAGATGATATATTTATCATTCTCTTTGTAGGGTTGAGGCAGATAGATGATATATTTATCATTCTCTTTGGAGTGTTGAGGCAGATAGATGATATATTTATCATTTTCTTTGGAGTGTTGAGGCAGATAGATGATATATTTATCATTTTCTTTGGAGTGTTGAGGCAGATAGATGATATATTTATCATTTTCTTTGGAGTGTTGAGCCTTCGGCTCCTATGACCCGGTGATAGATGATATCAATTCCTATATTTTTTATTTTAAAAAAAAGTAAAATAATTCTTTAAATATACCGAAAAATGTGTAAAATGTTATAAAATGCAGCGCAGGGCAGGGTGGAGTAGCAAGTGTTATTTAAACATCAACATAATATAGGGGCTTTAGGCGTAAGAAATTTGGTTAAGCGGGAAAAGATTTTTATGTCATTTTCCGCCCACCCATTAAAGAAATTTTAGCTGAGGTAGGGATTTTAATGTTAAAATATTTTTTTGAATATATGGAGTTGTGCGTTGAATAAGTAATCTTTTGTTATATGAAATACGCAAACATTTCGTTAAATAAAGGAATGGGGTATACGAAAATAATGTAGTTTAGGGGTGTGGCCAAATAAGTAATATCCAGGAGGATTTTCATTTTAGAAAAAAAATATAATTGTCTGTAAGAAAACACAACAAAAACCTCAGAATGGGTGCATCTTATAATTGATTCGACAATCTTCTGTTCAGATATCGAATTCAGCACGAATAGTCTACACTTGGATGAGGATGACAATACCTGCCAGACGTGAAAATATGGTTTTAGATTTTCTATTGAAATATCAAACTGTCGACACTGTCTTACATCAATTTCGGAAGTAGTAGCTCAAAGGCGTTAACATATTGTACGTGAATTTACTGAAGCATTTTATACCCCAAAACTACTTGAAAATTTATTATTCGTCAACCGTTTTCTGAATTTACATTTTCAAGAGCAAGAAAATTGGTGTGGATGGTACACTTTCTTTGTTGTCTTTCCCATCCAATCAACCATTCAACACCCGAAGCAATACCCACAAAAATATCGACATACAGGCTTTGTAAATAGTTTGAACACTGGGCGTTTACTTTAAAAAAGCCTATTACAAGGGAGAAGAAGATGAGGCATGCGCGGGGAATGGGAGAATTTTCAAGGATATAGGGATGTGTGGTAATAGTGACATCTTCGAGCCGAACTGTGTCAACGGTTTGAACTCTGGTAAAGAGTTGACTCCAAAATAATTTAGCACAACCCTCAAACAAGAACGTGTAAAGTTCCAGGGATTTTACCTTACATTTTAGAATTCTTTATTGTAAAGATTTTCCGAGCACGCAGTTCTGAAGCGAGTCACGCGGTTAAATCGATATCAAATGAATGCACCAAGACAGCCGACCATTGTTAAACGCGGTTAATCCATTTCAGACTCTGGGCGATGGGTGAGCTTCCGCGAAGTAGAATTCTGTATCTATAGATAGGCAACTTTTATTAGAGCACCGAAACCATGTTGGTTATATAAATTCCTTTATTTAACTTTATTAGAACGTAGAGCAATATTAGACGTTATAAAGATCATAATATCTCTGTACATTTACTGACATAAACTGTTCTTACCCACAATCAGTAACCTATCGCTGCATCAAATTCACTGCCTTTAGCAACTTTTTAGTGAATATACGGTATTTGAAATAAACGCGTTAGAGTCAAGTCCCGAAAGTCGAAGTGCAAAATGGCTTGGGATGACTATGTTATCTATTTGTTAATTTTAGAGATGTATATAAAAAAAATAAAGAAGAATTTGATTATACAATTTTGTGAGTACATGTATTTTTTTATCTTTAACTTATGCCAGCAAAGTAAAAATAAACGCCCTATTATAGCCTAACCTAAACAACAGCAAATGCAGTTTTCTAAAAATCCCTGTCATCAATTTTAAGGACAAAGAGTTAATCCCGGCCCGGCCCAGCCCACCCCTGCAGCAGCCCCTTGTCTACGACTCTGAGTAAACCACCGAATGGGGTCAAAACTTGAAATGTTTGAAGAGTGCCTAGATTTATCTTGGCATTAAATACATCACTGCACACATTGTCGCATGCGAGGCGGCTGTTTTAATGTTGCCGTCCAAATTCGTGGGAACATACTCCGTTATGGCAGTATCACGTGACTTGCAAACTTAATAAAAGGAAGGCTTCAGTTTATATTTTTTTAAAACTTGCCCTTTTGTCTGCTAAGGAAGGTCAATCTGCCTTGTCATGCTTCATTCCCTTGCTTACTATTCTCATCCCCTGCGCCCCACTCCCCACATACCCCCCACCACAAGCTTCCTATCGTCGCTACCCACACGTATCTACTGAAATTATATTATCTAGTATTCCGATCCATCCATACCTCTACAGTCATTGTCCCACAATAAATCATTAAATCTCTACCCCGCATACCAAATGAACGCTTAATAAATTGTGTTGTGTCGCAATCTCACTTGACACAGTTTCCCGTGTTTGATCATAATCAACCCTTATCGACCAACATTAGAACCACGCAAATCAATTGGCATCGAACGTGTACATACAATGTCAAATCAATTAATATCGACTTAAATTGGATCGCTAACAATAACACTTTTATGAAAGAGTTTTGTCTTCAATTCATCGCGCGAGGCTTTTGTGCTAGAGTACAAAAGGACATGTTAAAAAAATATAAATATTTAACAATTTACAGTCCGTCTGAGCGTACATTGCGTAACGTATTGAACAGGTATTGAAAAGGTATTGAAGAGAAATTGAATAGGTATAGCGCAGGTGTGGCCGGTCTATAGATTCGAATTTCTATCGGTGCAGGATGGTAGTCAATGGCATCAATGGCTATTGCGTAACTCAACTCGATCCGATTCCCGAATTTGCAAGTCGTTTTCATAAATTTCTGTTTTTAATATAGATTATTGAATTGATATAATTGATTGAAGTTAAACAGGTTTCAATATGTATTTTTTTAAAAAGGAAATGTTTCATAATGATTAGAGGTAAATATATTATAGCCATCGCGGGAGTATTTTCTTTTAACAAGACAGAGTCAATGTCATAATAGTCAACACAGGCTAATAATTTAAAAAAAAGAACACAATATACATAAGCTGCTCGCTCCTGCCAATGACAATTAGTGACTGGAACTAGCTTCCAAGGGGATCGTTTGAGGTGAAAGGTAAATACGATTGACCCATTTGTGTTTGTTGCCTCCTATTCCACAAACATCAGTCCCCAATACCCAGATGAGCAACCTTACAAGGTGTAAAGTCTTCACGGGGTATATACAAAACCAAAAAACACTTTTTTACAGGTGTCACAATGACAAGACTATTGAACGTGGGAGTAGAAGAGGATAAAAGATCGTTAAAACGGGTGATGCTATAGGTACATGTGGTCTAAATAGTGGTATGGTACACATGATTTGAATGGTCATTTGCAGAAGCTATTTGATTGGTCGTTTGTACACGTGATATTAATGTTCGTTTCTACATGTGATGCCATTAAATATTTGTACATGTGTTTTGATTGGCTGTTGGTGCACGTGGTTTGTTAAGCTCTATACTGTCATAAATTCGTTTAGTCGTTCCATGCGCTATATATAGTTTACGGAAATACTGTTTAAAGGTCCTTGAAATTAAAACTTTTGTAGGGTTTATCATTTCTCATATCGGAAAACGTAGCATCTCATTATGTAACTTTAATATTTTATAGACATAATATTCGTAAAACAATGGTTTTCACCATTGTATAGGAGTAACATTCATTTTTGTAAAAATGTTTTGTACATTCATATTGTAAGCAAGTCTTTGTCTTGGTTAAATCTACATTGCTGACGCAAAATAACATAGGATTAACAAACTGATACAATACCCGGATATTTAATTAAATATCTTAATGAAATCGGTCCAATTAAATACCCCGATAATTTCTATTTATAGATTTGAGCCATGATATTAAAATGGCTAGGGCACTGATTTGTTCATCCGTTGCCTGGTTCATCCTCCAATGCTTGCATTATCTGACAAGATTATCTACTGACCAGTTCTTGCACTGAAATTTTCATCTACCCACAAGTTCATGCATTGATCCCTTTGTATATATTGTAGTAGACCTTCTTGAAATGTTCGTTACACTATATTTGACAAAAATTTGGCCCCAGGCCAACTGTGTTACACTGCAGGCAGTTTTTGGGGCAGTGGACCACATCAAATAATCATGTCACAGACGTGACAACACCAATGAAAGGATGATAACATAATTTATTCAAGCGAAATGTAGGGCTCGCTTGAGGGTTGCTAGTGCTGATATCATTGTTAGTTATGTATGTATTGTTAGCTATACCCCGTCACATACACTCATGTTATTGGCAGAGTTTCACGAATGCTGGGGTGAAATCTTTTTTAACATAACATTGGCACAAATTAAAATCCATTCCAATATTGGGTGATGTGACTCTACTGTTGACATTCCAATGTTGGGATGATGTGACTCTATTGTTGACATTCCAATGTTGGGTGATGTTACTCTATTGTTGACATTCCAATGTTGGGTGATGTGACTCTATTGTTGACATTCCAATGTTGGGTGATGTGACTCTATTGTTGACATTTCAATGTTGGGTGATGTGACTCTATTGTTGACAATCCAATGTTGGGTGATGTGACTCTATTGTTGACATTCCAATGTTGGGTGATGTGACTCTATTGTTGACATTCCAATGTTGGGTGATGTGACTCTATTCTTGACATTCCAATGTTGGGTGATGTGACTCTATTGTTGACAATCCAATGTTGGGTGATGTGACTCTATTGTTGACATTTCAATGTTGGGTGATGTGACTCTATTGTTGACATTTCAATGTTGGGTGATGTGACTCTATTGTTGACATTCCAATGTTGGGTGATGTGACTCTATTGTTGACATTCCAAAGTTGGGATGATGTGACTCTATTGTTGACATTCCAATGTTGGGATGATGTGACTCTATTGTTGACATTCCAATGTTGGGATGATGTGACTCTATTGATGACATTCCAATGTTGGGTGATGTGACTCTATTGTTGACATTTCAATGTTGGGTGATGTGACTCTATTGTTGACATTCCAATGTTGGGTGATGTGACTCTATTGTTGACATTCCAAAGTTGGGATGATGTGACTCTATTGTTGACATTCCAAAGTTGGGATGATGTGACTCTATTGTTGACATTACAATGTTGGGTGATGTGACTCTATTGTTGACATTCCAAAGTTGGGATGATGTGACTCTATTGTTGACATTCCAATGTTGGGTGATGTGACTCTATTGTTGACATTCCAATCTTGGGTGATGTGACTCTATTGTTGACATTCCAATGTTGGGTGATGTGACTCTATTGTTGACATTCCAATGTTGGGTGATGTGACTCTATTGTTGACATTCCAATGTTGGGTGATGTGACTCTATTGTTGACATTCCAATGTTGGGTGATGTGACTCTATTGTTGACATTCCAATGTTCGGATGATGTGACTCTATTGTTGACATTCCATTGTTGGGTGATGTGACTCTATTGTTGACATTCCAAAGTTGGGATGATGTGACTCTATTGTTGACATTCCAATGTTGGGTGAAGTGACTCTATTGTTGACATTCCAATGTTGGTTGATGTTACTCTATTGTTGACATTCCAATGTTGGGTGATGTGACTCTATTGTTGACATTCCAATGTTGGGATGATGTGACTCTATTGTTGCCATTCCAATGTTGGGATGATGTGACTCTATTGTTGACATTCCAATGTTGGGTGATGTGACTCTATTGTTGACATTTCAATGTTGGGTGATGTGACTCTATTGTTGACATTCCAATGTTGTTTGATGTGACTCTATTGTTGACATTCCAAATGTTGGGATGATGTGACTCTATTGTTGACATTCCAAAGTTGGGATGATGTGACTCTATTGTTGACATTCCAATGTTGGGTGATGTGACTCTATTGTTGACATTCCAATGTTGGGATGATGTGACTCTATTGTTGACATTTCAATGTTGGGTGATGTGACTCTATTGTTGACATTCCAATGTTGTTTGATGTGACTCTATTGTTGACATTCCAAAGTTGGGATGATGTGACTCTATTGTTGACATTCCAAAGTTGGGATGATGTGACTCTATTGTTGACATTCCAATGTTGGGTGATGTGACTCTATTGTTGACATTCCAATGTTGGGTGATGTGACTCTATTGTTGACATTCCAATGTTGGGTGATGTGACTCTATTGTTGACATTCCAATGTTGGGTGATGTGACTCTATTGTTGACATTCCAATGTTTGGTGATGTGACTCTATTGTTGACATTCCAATGTTGGGTGATGTGACTCTATTGTTGACATTCCAATGTTGGGCGATGTGACTCTATTGTTGACATTCCAATGTTGGGATGATGTGACTCTATTGTTGACATTCCAATGTTGGGTGATGTGACTCTATTGTTGACATTCCAATGTTGGGTGATGTGACTCTATTGTTGACATTCCAATGTTGGGATGATGTGACTCTATTGTTGACATTCCAATGTTGGGTGATGTGACTCTATTGTTGACATTCCAATGTTGGGTTATGTGACTCTATTGTTGACATTCCAAAGTTGGGATGATGTGAATCTATTGTTGACATTCCAATGTTGGGTGATGTGACTCTATTATTGACATTCCAATGTAGCGTGATGTGACTCTATTGTTGACAACGGAGCCAAATCTGTAGTAACATGAAGAAACATTCTATTTCCCTCACTGGTGTGGCAGAAAAAGGAGTGTGCTTAGATCAATACTACATCCGAAACAGTCCCCTATTTACTTCCATTTACCCTCGCCCCCGGACACACACACCCCCGAACGGTGATTGTTTCAAGTGCCAGGACCACCCAATCTTAACGCCTGCCCCCGGGGAACACTTTGTTTCATTTGTACACGCCGAGAATGCACACTTCTAGGAAATGAACATCGGGAAAACCCTTAGGCTCCACGTACCCTCTCTGTTAAGTAGTATCTGATTCTTTGAATCAAGAGCTCTGCGCTCGCCATCAACGTATTTTTTTTTAATGGAAAGGAGGGAAGGATGCGAAGATATTGGAAAAGACCAGTAGAAGTGTGACGACAATGAATGTATTTGAAGATTTCGGAACACCCGGGGTGCTGCCCAAATTCACGAAAATAACATAAAATGCTACGCACATATTTAACATATATCAATATATAGTTTTCAGTTATACCAATAAATGCCGATAGGTTGTTCGGGTGTCTTCATTTAAGGTTTACAATATTATCGTAAACCGGAAATGAAGCCACCCTTACTATCCATCGGCATGGCCACTCCTTCACAACCCCTCCATCCTCATCTTTTTTTCGAAAAGCCTTTAAGATGGACCAAGACTATTTTAAAAAGATTTTTATAATTGAGAATGGTAAATGTATTCTGAAACGATGGCTTATAACGTTATCTTAGGGAGCTTGAATCGCCTGAACAGGATTTAACTCCATAACAAGAAACGAGTTGTTGCGTAAGTTACTTTAAGTAACATACACATTTGCGTTGGGTTCACATCCCCGAGGTTTATCTACTATGTTTCTTACCCCTGCCCCAAAGCAAGCTGCGCCCATGACTGATCTTAATATAAACAGACTGACTCTCAGGGAAACGCCTCTGTCAAGCAACTGACACGCCTTTGCTGCATAAGGAGCCCTGCTATGCATACACCATATTGTTTTGGGAAGGTGGTATGAGGGTCACGAGCTTGGGAGCCCAAGCAGAACGAGACACACAATACGGGTTTAGCTCATGGTTTCAAATCACGTTGACATACCTCTGTGTAATAGCATGGCCCGCTCTAAAAACATGTGAAATACAATGAATGAACATGGAAAATAGATGAGATGTATAAGGAACATAAAAGGGATGTACAAGGAGGATACATGAGAAGTATAAGGAACATAATTGAGATGTACATGGAAAATATTTAGATGTATATAAGGAACATACATTGAGATGTAAAAGGAACTAACTTGGGATGTACAAGGAACTAACTTGGTGCGTACAACGACAATACTCGTGATGTACAAGGAAAATATATGATCTTTATAAGAAACATACATGGGATGTACAAGGAAAAAAAACTAGTGATGTATAGGAATCTAAATTGGAATATACAAGCAAGTAACTTGGAATGCACAAAAACGTATGATGTACACAAAACGTAACTATGTTGCAAATGAACAAATGTGTTGTACAAGTTACACGATTCTAAGAACATACACGCGATGCACTCATAGCAGAGCTGTGATGTGAAGGACCATATGTGTGATAAACCAGACATAGACATCATGTCACGTTCACAAAACTCATCTGCAGACTTGATATAAACTGAAAGCTAACACACATAGACGTCAATTACCATGTTATTTGGCTTTAATGTCATCTTAAAGTTAATGTAGATTACATAGTGGTATTCACATACAATTTACAAGAAATGAATATGTAATTGATTCAAATATTTCAAACATAGAACAATGCGAGTATCAGGTACATCGCAATATACTGTAGCAATAAAAAAATTGGCACATGGCATAGACATCTGGAGAACATAAATAAACATCCTCATGGGATGATTAGAACAATCTCTGCTAAATTTATGTTATACTAGCCAAATAACCGGCGCTCTCGGGTTTGATGTGGGAAAACGAAAAGAAAAAAATATATATTATATTGATCATTTTGACATTCTTTTATCATTTTTTTCTTAATAACGTGCTTATTGGATTATGAAATAACATTATATGAAAGGAATTTACATTGAATAAGACTATTGAAAACATTAAAATTAAGACCAAACGAACATTTGAAAGTGGTAGAAAATAAAGAGTTAGATTTGATGCTTAATAAATAGATGTTCGTCTTTAAGTGTAAATAAGGATATCTGCCTTTTTGTTCAAGTTAATGTTTTCTTTTTGTAGAGTCAGAACAATTAAGACACCATTAAAAACCAATAGATGCATTTTACTTATCAAAATAATGAAAATTTAGTTTAATTTTGTATTCAACGTATTACACATTGAATCAGAACAATGGAAATTAAAAACAAATCTTATTTTAGTGACAAATGCAAAAAGAAATGAGGCTAATAAATTAAGATATCTAAGATGTATATATATGTAAAATGCCAAGAATTTAATTTATTTCACGCTGAACTTAAATTTCCAATTAAATATCTAAATTAGCAACAGTTGTTTTTTTTTAAAAAGAAATATATTTTGATATTGAATTTAAAATTTAAATTAATACACCTTCCAAAAGTCTTATATGATATGCGCCTATTAAATAATAGTTTAAATGTTGTTAAGTTTTATGGGTTTTAAGAACATTTTCATTGAACAGACTATAGGCAGTATAGGTCCGAATATTTGAAAATGTACCCTTCTTATCGTCAATGCCTTTCTCTGTAATAACACATTGATAAATGTGTATTTAAAAATAAGCAATGGTATCCAGTAGGTATTTAGGCAGTTATGAAAGACATGCAGGGCCATGATTTGTAACTTCATTTAAAGTAATTTTAAAGCAGAAGCTGGTCTTTCAATAAACTTCTTAAAATGGTTCGTGTATTCTATTTAGGAAAAACAAATTAACATGAATTACTTAACCTATAGCGCCAATAAATCTAATATATACAATTATTACATAAATAGGTTTTTATTAAATGTCGAGTTATGGAACAGAAAATAATTAAAACAAATGACGTCATTGTTTTATGCTTATATTTTAATTTTTGAAAAGGCAACGATGTAAAAATAGGATTTGAGGATTTATAATTATTATGAAATACTTTGTGTACATTTCATCAAGTTTAATATTTCGTATTTATCAAATACGGATAAGTTACTTATGTTAATTATGTATATTGATTCCCGTGGTCTGAATGGATTGTATAAAAATATTAAATGACGTCATTGTTTTATGCTTATATTTTATTTTTTTGAAAAGAAGCGTACACGAAAATGTGCGCACCGAAATTAGACAATATAATATTTTTTGAATGCGCACCGCTGAAAATAAAGTATTGGGGGAAAAAATGTCACCAAAAGTAACTCGCTTTGAACGGCATTCGAACGTCCGCGTAAAGATGTTCAATACAGAAATGAGGTTAAATTTTTAATTCTTTGTCTCTGCATTTTTTTATTATTTAATTTACGGCATTCGGGCAAAAGGGACAAATACAAAAACTAACTTAAAACCACCTTCAGGGTAAAAGGAACCGTCCTGCCAAATTTGGTCCTCGTCTGTCATTTGGTTTTTCCGTGGCTGTCTAACAGAAAGTCGAAAAGTGAAACATACAAACATACAAAGATACAAACACCAACTGAGCTTTATATATTAGATAATAAATGAAATAATGTTATAAATTCACCCCTAGATCCCATAGTCTTCTCCCTTGGCCCGGCCAATGCCTATCGTACCATAACCTTGCATGTATAATTGTCCGGTTTGAGCACAGCACTACCTGGCCAATCCCGCGGGTCAGCAGACGGTAAAACGGATCCGTCGTCCGGAGGAAGGAGCCGAACGTGCTGCAGCAGGGTGGTCACGATCATGAATAGCTTCGACTTCGCGAAGGCCTCTCCCGGGCACATCCGGGGGCCCACTCCGAAGGGCAGTAGCTGACGCCGTTTTGGGTGATCAGTTTTTAGGAGGCCCCCGTCGCTGTCGAGAAATCTCGATGGCTGGAACGCCCACGGGTCATCCCACCTTTTGTCCGAGTGCAGGCTGAACCAGCTGTTCATCTGCAGTACGGTGCCCTCTGGGATAAGGTACGCGTCGAAGAGGATATCCTCCCGGATCCTGTGAGGGACGTAGAATGGAGCCAGCGCCGAGAGACGGAGCGTCTCGAGGATGACGGACTCCGTGTACGGCATTGACGAGCGGTGATGCAGCCTCGGGGGCGACTCGCTGATGACGTCAAGGATTTCCTGGTGAACCCTGGCCTGTACGTCCTGGCGATGGACCAGGTGGAGGAAGAGGGTCTCGAGGGTGGATGACGTGGTCACATAAGCGCCGACGACGACATTCTGTATCATCGCCTTGATGGCTTCGTCGTCGAACAGCTGGGTCCGCCCATCCAGGTCCATCTCGTGCTGGGTGTTGAGGAGGTCATCAATGAAGCCCCTCTGAAGTCCTGGTTTGTGGGTGGCCTTCACGGCGTAAAAGAAAGCCTCGTGAAGCCTAATTGCGCTGATGGCTAAGTTATCATGGAGGGCTTTGAACTTCAGCCAGGGTACGAAACGCAGGACAGGAAACGTGTGGAGAAACGCCTCGTTCTCGATGAGGAAAATTTCATCGAGGGACTTTGTGAAGTCTTCGACGGTTGTCAGGTTGTATGAACCCTTCTCTGACGTATGTCCGGTAAGAAGGAGCCCCACGAGGTTTAAAATGTACCCTCTGATTTCTTTTGAAAACTTTACGCTTTCACCAGTTTTCCATCTCGATTTAAAATCATTCAATGTTTCTGATAACAGATTTTCAAATTGTTCGCTGCCCCCTTCGAATCGCTTCAGGAAATCAACAAAAACCCGTTTCCTTTCCTGTTGTTCTGGCACGTGATCAGTCAGTATGATGTCCTTGTCGTTAGATCCGTGGTGGCTGCCGACGAAAGTTCCAGGCCTGTCGTTAGTCAAGTTCCGGAACTCTCCTGCCGTGACGAGTTTCCGGTACACGTCGACGTCATTTACGATGAGAATCCTCGCAACCAGGAGGTCAATCTGCATGAGGGCACCGTATGTCCTGGCCAGGTCAGCTAAATAAAGATGGAGCTTGCCGGTTTGGGCGCTCCTTATAAATAGTTCCAAACCTTCCAGTAACGACGGTCCTGGAATCTTTCGACCAAACTGACGTCTGCCAATCAGTTTTCGACATGTCAAGAAAATAGTGGTTGTGATAATCAGCAAAATTAAAGTCACGTACATTTTTGAAAGCGCCTTTCCTGTTAGGAAAATACAGGTAAAATAAAACAAATAGTAACGTCTGATAGAATAGTTCAGTGGTGCTTGGTACTCGTAATTAACAGGTTAGGCCAGAGCAGGGACTTGTACATCCTTTAGCCTAGCTAAAGAAACGATAGCGGATCTGTTGACTTCGTGCCCCGAGGTAGACCTAGTGAGGGAGGCTATACTAAAATGCCGTTGTAAGGCACCGCCCAGAAGTTGAAGTAGGTTGCCAAGGTAATTTTTAATAAAGCGATGTCAAGCCTTCAAGAATAAGTACGTACTTTTTTTTAAAGGGGGGGGTCGTTTTAGACTATTTGCGTAGAATCTTCGCAAAAATGATTGAAAACAAAAACCCAAGAGCCCAAAAGAGTTCATTAATATGTCACAATTACAAGGCCAGGGGATTGTTGCCTTAAACCACTGACTAGACTTGAATAATCCTAGGATTTATTTGATTTGACTATTACAAAATAGTCTACGTATTTACTTTTTACATAAGAATAAAGATAAAAGTTGCCATTCCACGGATACGTTCAAAGTTTGATAGAACTGAATAGGATCCCCATGGTTACGTTCATCTGGGTTGTTTACATAATCACAGTCTTACCATACGTCCGGAATTAGTCCTGACGGTCTTAGTTTTTTTTTAGAGCAGTCTATGTTGATAATTTTATGACTTGCTTGAAATTTTTTTTTAAAATCAGACTTAGATGTTCGACATCATTTTTTCAAATATTTTCTGATCGCTGTTCAGAATCTGCTAATGGTTAAAATTAATTCAGAGAATTGTATTGAATTTTATAATTAAAACCAACAAATCATTTGTCAAAAAAAGTTTAAATGTT